>JAOTQE010017453.1:0-10798 GCA_025631205.1 Nesometra sesokonis | reverse complement strand
AATAGGGCTGAATATACTTTTTATGATAAACTAAAACATATAAGGAAGATAATTTTTTGGGTGAACCTACCCTTTAAAATGAAACATTATTTTTTTTTCTTTTTCTCTTTCATTTCAATTTTATTAGATTTAGTGAGAATTCTTGGAAGGTTTCTATGAATTAACACTAATCTAATTTGTATTTTATATAAACTTATTTAATTCATTACTATTGATGTAGTTTGTGAATATTTGCTTACTTTATTTTGCAGAAAACTATTAAGATGATCCTAGCTGCAAGGGTTAACCTGTATATTGTAGAATAAATCAAATTAGTCAACATTTTCAGAAAAAGTAGTGGCAGCGGTGAGACTTAACGCTCTTTGTAAAGGTTGGCAGTTCAAAAGCTGACTAAATTATTTTAATTATTAGTGCAAAGCACTTTCATGTACCAGTTTAATATCCTTTACCCAGGAGTATAATTGGGTACAAATGTAGAATACTCTCTGATGGGATTTCTGACTCTTCAGTTAATATGACAATGACATGCATACCTTTTAAAGCAGTAATTTAATTGGGTTTTCTCTCTAACAATGAAATGCAAATAGGTACCCTACAGCAGTTTAATTAACTGGGTTGTTTGATAATATCCATGAAGAGACAAGAAATAGTTTCCAAAGTAAGCTTTATTATTAAATACAACAAATAGGAGTTTAATAATTTATCATCAATTATATTTTCTGATGATATTTATGTGTTCTGTAGTGGCATCTTTTATTACTTAAAACCTCAGCAAATGACTTCTAAAATGTCATTAAATTTTAAAATTATATGGGGCAAGGCATGGCAAAACCACCAAGTTGTCAGAAAATTGGGAAAATGGAGTTAATAGAGACAATGTAATACACTTGTTGTATGATACAAAAATGAGGAATCAATTATTAAAATCGGACGACTAGTAACCAAAGTTATTAAACTAAACCGTTCAAAATCTCAATTGTATTTCTTTATATTTCCTGTTGTTTATTTGCTTATTTCTCAATACCTTCCTGTGGGACAACTTGGTGGTTTTGCCAAGACTCGCCTCATATTTAGAAGTATACTATAATCAAACAGCTATTATAATGCTATGTAAAGTGATGAGTGACAAAAATGATGGATAAATGATATCACCACATACATAGAAACTACAAGCTGTCTCATAGCTAGAGAACAGTGGGTTCAGAGTAGCATTAACATTCTGGTGGAAGAATGTTTGCCAAGATGGAAGGTGCCCTCTATTTTGATTTTGTTTATAGTATAGTACATTGATATTATTCTAAGAAATAAGATTCCAACCGATGTAAACATTGCATTGTAGATATTTTTTTCTGATTGTTTTAGTGCAATATAACATTTAAAAGTGTGCAAAATTGATGGAAAAATTTTCATTGCAAGCCTTTCACAGACACACTTCTGATCACCATGTTTTATAGTATGATTACCATAGTACTCAAAATTTATGGAAACATTTATCATAAATATTATTTCACCCCTAGAGATTATTATACTTTGATCTCACTGTCCATGAAATTAATTTAGCTTTGATGCCTCTCATCAGGCTGGCGGAATGGTCCGGCTGGTTAGGCGTTTGCCGGACCACTTTTTGACAAATGTAAAAAAAAAAATTTTTTAAATGTAATATTAAATATGTGGCCTGCAACGTTGCCTGATCACTTTTATAATGCCTTCCGCCAGCCCTGCTCATATTACAATCCTGGCAATATTTTTAATGCTAAACTTACCATGTTCTTAGCCATCTGTCAATTACTTGTGCATTCATTTGTTTTGATAGACGAATACAATTAATTTAAGATGTACACATTATAGGCCTTCCTATATTATTACTTCAAATACAATAGTGCATGCATACACTTAGGTTCAAGGTACTCTAGACATTGAAATTATAACCGCATTAACATAAGTACACAAAGATTAAACTTATAACAATGTAATTTAAAGAATGCAATTAGACGGTATGATGTGTTATATATAGATTAATGATAATTATAAAGTACTATATATCTGCAATATTTTATTGTTATAAATGATACATGTCACGCAAGAGTGCGCTAAATGTACCCAGCACTAGTGTCAGTAGTTTAATTGCAAAATATTTATTGACAAATTGTTGACCTATGAATGAAAATTTCTTTTAATACCTATCGATTTTTAACTTAAAAAGTCGATCCGACAATAAGACGCAGAAAGCTGCGCATCAGTACCTGTAGCTGGGCAATGTCACCAACTGTTGGTGCACTGCACGCCATCACTTTTATTTTGCCAACAAAACCGGGCTAGTACAGTATTCCTATCAAACGGCTATACAAGGTGATTGAAGATTTGAGTGCGGCTACTGATCCAAAACTATGCAAGCAAGATCAGTGATTGAATGAATCTGTTCTAGATTTCGTGCTTGCTTTTATACTATTAACATCACTTGCTATGCAAATTTCAAATTTCTGCGACTAGGCCTGAGGCGAAAGGCGCTGAGTGTAGTAGTCTGAGGCGTTAGTCACAATTTGCTTAACTCCAGAAACAAAAAATAATATATTGTTTACAGTTTTAATAGGGAAGTAAGCATTTAAAAGTGTATTTATAACGATATGTTAATGTATTACCAGTTGATGACTAATTGTTTCATATCTCATAGATATTTAAAGTGACACCCATACAATGCTGGTTATCAGAAATTATATATGGAAAGAACAAAACGCAAATAGTCACAAACGTGCGTGACAAGACCAACAGGCAGACAGACGGACCGACAGACAGACATTTTTAAAAAGCTGTTTATAGAGATGCTTTGTGCGTCTAAAAAACATTGTATTGAAAAACTTTGGATAATTGCACATTTAGAAAATTTTTTGCACCAACCTCAATTGTTATGTACAAAACTAGGAATGGCAAGATGAAATGTTAATAACTTTATAATTGTGTTTTTGTTACTAAGACAGGAATACATTTTACATATCTTTTTAATTTTTTCCTTCTCAATTTTAACATCATAAATTTGATTATATCCATGTACTAAGTCGCATTGTAGGTGAGATCATGAGATAATCACCAAAATAATTTTGAAGTCAAACTTTTGAGAAATTTAGTTTTAATCAATTATTAGTACTGTATATGGTATATTTCATTATAATTTACTTTATAGGTCAGCTTTCATGTAGGATAGTGTCCTTCGTGCAGATTTGCTGAGATTAAAGTTGTTTAATTGTTTATATTTAGATTTTTTATTGGCGATTTTCTCACTGAACCATGTTTCCATACATAAGACTTTATATTTATATATTTGGATCTAATCAATGTCAATTAAAATGTATGTTGATTACAGCTTATATTATGCTCTATTAGAATGTACCAATAACTCAAATTTGGATTTTACTACCATGAGACTCATTTTGTGGTTGAGTCCTTGCATATGAATCACTATGTTTTCGTTTATCTTTTACTAATTATTATAAGTGTTTTATGTGCCATCTCTTAGATGTTTTATACTGTAGCTTAACAAATTAAAAAGTAAATTACCATAAAAACAACTTTCCACTTTTTTAAAGTAGCCAATATAAATTATATTTACTAAAAAGTAATAGTGGGGTCATCCATAATTTTCACAAGAGTATAAAGCATACGCTGGGGGATAGGGTTTTGATGAAGATACGCTTTTGAAATAAAAAAAAAATGATGATTTTTAAAATGTTATGTGAAAAATCCATTTATCACTTTTATAGTCTTAAAAATCTTATTTGCAGGTATAGTATTAGATTCAGTTGTTATAAAAGATATCAAATAAACTGGGTTTTGAATGTTTTGTGTCATTAAACAGTATGAAAAATCATTTTATTGTGTACACTTTACTGGAGGGGCCGAGGGGGTTCCAAAAAAAAATGTTTTGTACTCTTGTGAAAATGATGAAAATAATGGATGACCCCTTCTACTATCTGTTGAAGAATAAATGTTTGTTTTTCTGGTCTTTTTTGGAGCATGCTTTCACAGGCATCTGTTTTGAAAGATAGATGATGGGGCTTATAAATATTATTGTCACTAATCGTTATCTTTATTATTTTCAAGATCAACATCATTGTTGTCATAGAACAAATTTCTTATCTTATTTAATCAGAGATGTTTAATAATATTTGATCCATAAAGATTATAACAATTGATAGGTATGAAAAATCCATTCTACAATTAATAACAATATTATATATAATGAAGTAATTTCACAGTTGTTTACTATAATATGTTTATATTATGTACATGGTTTAAACCACATTTTTGTTATTTTGTACAATGGAACAAAAAAAAAACTATAAATATGACTATGAGAGTTAAATAAAATTAATGGTAAATATCAATTTTATCATGTGAGTTAGTTTTAAATAAAATATAAATCAAATAGCATGTGATTTATCATCATTACAAATTGATCGCAGAAAAAATGATAAAAAATAAATGTAACAAAGAGAAAGCAGTATTAACAAACAGTACATATATTGTGATTAATTTATACTGACATGTTATTGCAGAGTATTAAGAAGAAAAACTAAAATTTATTTATTCCAAAGCTCCGCAGTTGAACCAGAGTAGCATAACATAGAAAGCCGCGTCTCGAGAGAGGCTTCTACAGCTGCCTAATCAGCTACGCTGATTCCGATTGGTTTAAAGACAATCCAAGATGGCGTCAACATTCAAGAAAAACTCTGTTGTCATGGTTATGACATGAAAGAATGCTGGCTTGTTGGAAATTGTCATAATTCATTTGGTGTCATTCCTTATTTAATCAAATAGGCCTACAAGCTTTTCTCCTCTTCCAGAACCACTTTGCACAGATTTTTTTTTTTAATGGTCAGGCCCATTGCTAGGGATTTTTAGGGCTATATGGCTAACCCCCTTTTCTATTTTTTTGTATGTAGTAAATCCTACCATAACATTAGAAAAATCTTTATTTCTTTTTAATGGTTACACAACTTTAAACTCAAATTTACACTTTATTTGAACATAATCGTCTTTGAGAAATTACTGCCCGGGTGCTTTCCCTAAACATGCATAAATCCCCATAGGAGGCTACAGCACCAGGCCCGTATTTAGGAATTTCAATGAGGAGGTTCAACTTGGAACTATGTAGATATGGGTGGGGGGGGGGGGTGCAGACTTGCGAGCGAAGCAAGAAACTTAGGCTGGTCTTCACTAGATGCAATTCTAAGGATTTTGTTGGTGAGGGGCTGAGGGGCAAGCTATGTCAATGACCCAGGTAGCATATATTATATCCAGATCCTAATTAGTCGGACACATTTTTTGTTTGATGTAGTATATAAACTTCGCCTAATTTTAAGTTTCTGGTTAAAACTATGGGCTTATATGCCTTCAAATAGTACTTCAGGGCTTGCCCTTCAATGAATAGCACTATTTGGAGACACCTCTGCCCATAGTTTTAACCAGAAACTCTCAAGGCAATGTATATTTGTATACTATAATCTTAGATGTGTGCTCATTATGTGACGCATTTGGTGTCAAATAATTTTCTTTACATGAATATTTAGACAAATCACTATCTTCAACTAAGGCTATGTTCAGACTCAACGATTAAGCGGAGCGTAACATACGCGGCGTACGATTATCTGTGTCTGAACTAGCCGGCGATTAGCGTAAGTCCCTAATCCGGAGCGTAACGTGTGCTCCCTGCAAACCCCGGTTTAGCGTAAGCTACAGAGCTACGCCTCGTACACCTGAATGGTTTTGTCCTTGTGTTACGCGTTGTCCAATTTGCAATCGGTCTGCATTGGCCAATCAATTACGGATCACTGGTCATAGAAAACCCCTACTGGCGGCAATTTTAAAATTGTTTATGACTTGCGCTATGTCTTGTGTCCAAACACCTTGGTCGTTACACCGCAGATTAGGCCTTAAAAAAAATGTTATGTTGCCCAAACACAGAAAAATTTTTAAACAGGATCGGTCGATCGAAAGTTTTTTTTTGACCTATATATAAATATCCTTTGTGAAAATGACTTGTACTGACTAGTTTCAATTCAATTCAATTCAGATACAGTAAAATTGAGGTACTGTAGCTAGATCTAGTCGCCAACCTAGGCCTAATGTGGTGTTTTTATATTGATTTGGTGTATGGCCATTTCGCCCCTGGTAGATCGGCGAATAAGGGCAACCAAAGCTGAAATATTTGATTTGAAAAAAAAAACAAAAAAAACGCTGAACCTAGATTTTCGCGATTTTTGGGTCGGTCGGGTTTGGCTGACAGAACAATTCCTTTTTTTGGCCTTAGCTCCGCTTAAGCCATGAATCTGAACATAGCCTTTAGACTACAGCATCGCTGTCTGCAACATAATAAATAGGCCTTATAGCTCACAATGTTGCAAACATATAAAAGCTAATAATATTGCAAATACTGTATATATATAATAGCTAATAAAATTGCAAATATATATAATAGCTAATAATACTGAAAATATATATAATATCTACTAAAATTGCAAATATATATAATAACTAGTAGCATTAAATTCAGTAGCATTGTCATAGTTTTCCGATTACAATGTTGTGTGATCGACAGTTGAAAAATAAATATATGAAACAATACAAGAATACAGCTAGTAACAAACTGTAGTGTTAATTTTTAACAGATAATTATTCTGATATGGTATATGTAAAGTTTCTAGTGAACAGACTTCATTATTTAAATAAAATAATGGATATTGTTACAAACTAGGTCCATTAGTATTAAATGCATACTACCATTCAATTCTAAAGCTGTAACAATGTAATAATGTTATGGCTTAAGGCCATAGAACTAGTAAAAAAAAAATTAGAAAAATCAACTTATAAATTTTTCTGTGTAGTTTCAATGCGAGTTGACAGCCACTCTATTAATTTGAGTAAATTCATCTTCTTCCAAAAAAAAATATTTTACTAGAAATGTCTTAGTAGTGAAGGAAAAAAGTACAATTTAACTCATCCTACACACACGCATACAATATTTTCTTTTCAGATTGGATTTTTATTTATTCTACTTTTACTACCGGAAAAAAGATCATGGAGTTGTTCAAAACCTTTCTGTATATAAATGAAGTACCAGTGTTTTTTTTACAAAATGTAAGGACATTAATCATCAGAGGCCAAAGTACAAAGAGCCTATTACATTACATAAATTTAAATTCAAATTATTATTTATATTACACTTTATTCAGATGTGTAGTAGTAGTTTGTAAGGATCCGATAGAGCATCCTGTAGCTTTAATTTTTTGAAAATAATAAGATTCCAGACACTAAAAAACATTTACTGTCTGTTTTTTTTAATCGAAAAGTGAGGGGGGGGGGAACAGGAGGGAAAGAGAGGGAGTACCCTACTCATCAAACTCCTCCCATCCCTACATCTGCACTGGTATGGGTGAATCAAGAGCTTCTCAAAATCTAAAACAAGATATTGATTTAATGCAATTTTGATAATTTATTTTAGAACTTGTTTACAATATTGATAAGCTTATAAGTCTTTTTAAAACATTTGATATTCAATCGTTCAGTAGTCAATCTCTTTGGCTTATTCATAAAACGTAGCATTAAAAATAAAAATAAACAATCAAGTAGATACAATTCTGTTCCAATAACAATCCAGCCATTCCCAGCTTGTCTCAGGAGCGGATATAGGATGGCCTCGGGATGAAAACAAACACAATTTTGCAACCGGGGACTGAAGTTATGCAATTCATGCCAACTATACCAATACAGTTTGTTTGGATTTTTATCACATAACATGCTGTGTCGTTAAGCAAAGAACTTCATAAATTAGCCAAGGTTACATTTATAAACAGTTGCTAAAACTATATAACATCTCATCTCAACCCATATTTTAATAACACACAGAATCAAACATAATATAGATTGTATTCTACATTTTTAAGAACTTTTTTTTTGTAAAAGCGGTACTGAGAAACAGCTTGATAAATTGGTAGAAAAGTAAAATTGTGGTAGCTTACCACCTCATCGAGCCGGGCGGTATGCTACTACCGGATATGTTATTTCTATAAATAGATTTATACAATATTGTTAATTTGTATTTTGAAATGATGTCAAATAGTTACATTAATAGTAACATAAATAATCTTCATGAAAATTCAAACCATTTAAACATAATCTAGTTGTTTAAAATAGATTATTGTATTTTAAAACATGATCTCAAACACATTAACTTACAAAATAGAAAACACATTCATTAAAAGTCCTATTATTTAACATATTTTAGTTGTTTAAAATAGATCAGTGTGTTGGACATTAATAAGTAAATTTAAAATAGTATGTAAAATTTGTAGGGCCTCTCACTAGCTATACACCAGTTTTTCAAGTAGGGTTTATACAATGATTAAAGACCAGCAGAAAGGGTTATTGAGATTGTCTAGAAAGCTTTAAATTGCATGGAATACTCTCGAACAGAACATCAAAGGCTACAATCCTCGGTACCGCTAATTACATTACGTAATCAACAGATAAGCAATAGCAGCCTCGACTAATGGTCTAGGCCTATGTTAAACCATAGAAGCTAGGCCTATATGCCCTTTTCTTTACAGCTAGGGCCTGCTCTAAATGTATTAATATTGCACTTTAATATATTACTGGGATTATTAGACCTAGTATTAGTAGTAAAATTCAATTGAAGCAGCCAGGTTATGTAAATAACTCAATATGAATACTAGTAAGACGACCATTTGCCATGTTATTTACCCCAAAAAAATGGGCGACTTTGGTAAAACATGGGTCCAGTAAATGCCGAATATCTCTAGGAAGCCACAAAGCTTGCTCACAGGACCTTGATCATTTGAAAGATGAAATATTAAATTTTTAATATATCAAAACCTCAATAGCGAGCATTTGTGGCTTTGGATTATGTGTGGTCTTAAAATGTAAGTAATGTAACCCAATTTTCAAAAAAATGACTTAAATCTAAATTTAGTAAAATCTTGCGGAATGTTTACTTGACGTAGTCTCTAATCAGTCATATTTGTTCAATTGCCGTATATTTGCTTAAAAATACAAAAATAGGTCAACATAAAAACGACAGGGTTGAAGTCCAAGACCAAAGAACTGATAATGTGGGCGGTATTTTCGGTACCGTGCCTATAGGATCAAAGGGATGGACACAGCGGGTTGTTAATTAGCCAAACTTGAACCAATAGCTCAGAATAGAGTTAAATTAACACGGCTCACTAGTTTGGGAGTTTTCCATGTAATTTAACTGTTCCCTGGTCAAATCTCATATGTTGTTTAAAAGACCAATGAAAGTCATTATGTATTATGACTCGGGAAGTTTACAAGACTCGTGTTGTTCACATTAGATATTCCAGACTGGTTCAACTAGCTCTGTAAGTTTCAATGGACAAATTTCACTCAAGAAAACTAACCAGCAGAAAGGGTTAATGAGATTGTCTAGAAATCTGCCTAGGACTTTTTCTGGTCAAACTAACCAGCAAGTCTGTATAAATGAGGCTTTAGTTATTGACATATTATTATCATGAGTCCTTGTGAGGATGGGATCATTGTGGTGTAGAAACTTGGAGCCAACATTTGTGAAAATGGTGACCTTTACATTAATTTTGCTGAATATATAACGAATGTACATGCTCAAATCAAATACAAGTAAGAAAGTATAATGCTTACGCTAGCAATAAGATACATGCCATCATGACAGGATTCAATCCTGATGACGACATAATTTAGGTCAAAATATTGCATCCTGTCAGGATGGCGTATATCTCATTGCTTGGAGTAGGCCTATGTATTATAATTTCTTACATGTACTGTACTGTTCTTTATTTTGTATTTATTACGTTTGTCATGGATAAAGCACGGTATATTGTATCAAATCAAATCAATATTTAAGTCAGGAACATAATTTAATCTTGTTCACTAAGTTATTAATTTCTTAATTAATAATTAATTAACTGTAGATAGAAATATATCAAACTAAAAGGGATAAAATTTTCTTTTTTTAATACTGTATGTACTGTATTGTTTTTTTTTATAATTTATTTATTATTTTTGTCGTATTATAACATGCAAGATTGTTTGTATTTGTCATTATATCAAATCAATATGTAAGTCAGGAAGATAGTTTAATCTTGTTTACTAAGTTATTAATTTCTTTTAAGTAAATCAGTGTCAAGCTTATTCAAATGCATATGAGGCATGTCATGGCAAAACCATCAAGTTGTAGCAAAATTGAAAATTGAGTTTTTGTTATAGTCATGTTACACTTTTCATAAGCTTTAAAATGAGGGGTCAATTATCAAAATCGGACACCAAAAACTGAAGTTATTGGACAAAATATACACAAATTTCCTTTGTATTTGTTTATATTTCCTGTTGTTTATTTGCTTATTTCTCAATAACTTCCTGGGCGATAACTTGGTGGTTTTGCAATGACTTGCCTCATATGGTGTTCAAGTTGAAAAAATCTCACCATAACTGTGAGATTTGAATAAAAACAAGACAAGGTTGTTTACCTTTTAAATCTTAAAGGCGCATTCCTTCCAAAATCTGGCAAAATAATAAATTTTCCTTGAAAATTTACCTGTTTATTATTTCTAAAATAATAAACATGTTTACTTATTTGCATAGGTCTACTTTTTAGTTCTATTCTCGAGCAGAAAAAAGCTAACAGTTTTTTTTTTCCTCTTTTGTGGGATTTGCATCCACCTTTATTTCATTCCTGTTTTTTTTTTACATTTTCGTTGACAAATAGATGCATAAAAAAATGATAATAATATAC
>JAOTQE010017442.1:0-10798 GCA_025631205.1 Nesometra sesokonis | reverse complement strand
TCGCCGGTATCATTAGCTCTATTGCTAGTCATCCGGTGTTTTTAGAATTCAGAGTTTTGCGCGAACAGACATACCACCCGTGGATAAAAATTGGACTTTTATCCTAGGTTTTTTTTCCGATTCTCGCCCGAACGGGCCCTATGTCTAATATTAGAACTAGTGGCAGGTTCATAGCTAATCATATAGTAAAAAATTGGCATAGTTTAATTATCCTTGGTCCTTCTGAAGGATGGAAGGGCTACTGTGAACTGTACTGTACTGATGGCTGTATGTCTATATGTCCATTTGAGTATTTTACAAACCTTTGACTGAACACTACGGCATTAGCATTCCCATTATCTCGATTTTTAAGTTGATAAAAAAAAAGGCATTTCGGCCGATGCATCACTGAGGGGTAATTAGGGAGATTTTCGATATTACCGTATATTACCAATGTAGTACCTATTTTGAAAAATTTCTTGTACATTCTAATTTATATTTAAATTTTCAGTAAAATTTTTCAGAAACGGATGGATGGAACAGCATACAAAATGGGTAGGTTGTAAGATGGTCGAAATAGTGGTAGCCTACAGCCTGACTCAGTAGGGTTAAAATATGAGCACTTTCTCAAATCCCAAAAAAAATTTGTTGCTGAACCTTGTGGAATCAGATAACACCTCTATAGAGGATTGGACATCATAGATAAGGGTTGTAATGCATGTTTAACAGTGTCTTGTTACTTGGAAAAGAAAACTCACCACAGGCTCTGACTGGCATTTAAACACATAGCACATGTAACTTCCTTTTTCTCGACATATGAACCCAAAATATGCTGGATGTTTTATTCCCTAAAACAAAAAAAAAACCGATTCATTAACTTTTTTGTGTTAAATTAAGAACAATAGTACCCTATAATGAAACATTTGAAATCATGTACTCAACAGAATATAAGCCTGAAGGAGGTTCGCCCCTTTTTAAAAATAACTGTTAACATGGTAGCAACAAGGTAGATATAGGTAGTTAACAGGGTTAAATTTATTAAAAAACTACCATATAAAGGGACAATACAGAGGATATGGTCAGCAATGCTCTAGAAATACATAGGAGAATATAGCCATTATTTATAATACCTATAAACCTTCAAGATTTATTAATTAGAACGGACATCATAACAGACAAGCAATTAGTTATTAGATGTCAGTTGTAATTAATTAATTTGAAGATTTATTCTAAATAACGGCTATATTTTCCTAGGTTACTTATAGAGCATTGTTGAACAGATAACTTGATATGGTATACAAATATATACTATATAGAGATTAAAAGCTCTGGTTAAAACTATGAGTCCCAAAGTGACTGCAAATAGTACTTTTGCAGTCACTGTGGGACCCATAGTTTTAATCCTGGATTCATACATTCTTGTTCTAATAGATTTCTTCGTTTATTTCTAAAGCCTGTTTTCCTGTCAATCGTTCTTCCAAAATCGCCGATTTGAAACAGCGTTTTTAATCGTTTAAAAAAAATCATGCTAGACCGCTATATTTACGCTATTTACTACGCTGTGTGCAAACGAACTTCGTATATCTTCGCGACGAATTAAAATCGCAATAAAACAAATTCAAAGAACTTTTCAACTGCAATTGTTATATTTAGTTAGATAATTGTATATGTTATGTTCTGAAATAACTTACAACTCCCGAAAATTTAATAAATAAACAAAATGAGTGATTTATTTCTAGGCCCAAAACATGTAAATTAATGCCGTGGGCAATGTTGCTTCGCAAGCACCCAAATTTAACAATCCAATTGTCAAAGTTGAACTCCGTTTAACTGCGGTCACAACGGTACCAGCGTCGAGTCACATCAGATAGCGCCATCTGGTGTTGAAAGAGTCCGTAAATATTCTTTTACTATTTACGGATCCGTAAATAGTACTTTGGTGGTTGGATTATGTTTGATCAAGTGACGCGCTTTTAGCCAATCAGTTGACAAGGATAAATCAATCCAGTATATAATAGTTTACAGGGTTAAACATGCTAACTATTTATCCACCTCATCACTACCTTTATCTACCACGTTGAGTTTTTTTTTCAAAGGATAGTGAAGTGATTCAAGCAACTTCAATGATAATGACAGTGTAATGTCATGCTTGGAAGATGACAAGATACTGGCGGATATTAAAATATATGGTACTACAGCATTGTATTGTGAATTAAAAAATTATCATCTTCTCTCTAAACATGTCCAGAAAACTAACAACAAACTGGATGGTAAAAAAAATTCTTCATCAAAAACAAACTATATTCACAAATAATATTAAAAGGATTTTAGAAATATTACCATTTCCGGATACAGACTTTATTATATTTCAATACGTAACAGAGCTTGAGTGATTCAAATAATGTAGATGCCAAAGAATAATCCACATTTCAAAAAGAAACAAGTAGTTGATACTATTCTTTGCCATCTCAATAGACAAACATGGAATTCCCTCAGTATACTGATAATATAATACAAAGAGTAAACACACATCTAATAAAATCATTCTAGAATTAATACAATTTAGCGATATAGCGTCTTTATTATTTTTAGGAAGTGAATATTACATCTTGTAAACAAATCAGGCAACATGATGGAGAAGTCAAGCCGAGTTCTCCACAGCACAACAGAGCATTGTAGGCTCTATAAATAACTCTTAAAAACCTCCAAAAAATTACAAAATCTAGGCCCATGCCATAGGACAAGTACAATGTCAGTAGCCATTTCAGCCGATTTTCATTACAGTTTTCAAGTTGTGAATTAATACCAATATTGTACTGTAATAATTTTGTAATTACTTCTAGGCCTAGTGTGATTCAATTATTCCTATTTAACAGTTTAATTTTTCTATAAAATGAGAATACTTTGCCGAATGCGAGGATGTAGTAATGCACTTTGCTCAATGAATAATCCTCCCAATGCAATGCGTTTGACCCTCAAATAAGAAGGAAATGCACTGTTTATTTCACATAAATTTATTGTTCCCTGATTTATGACGACATTTATATATCCACTTTCTATTTTTCAAATACAACATAACTTAAATGATATAATAAAATTTTGATGTCATAAAATAATTGCTTTTCAAAAATGATGGTTTTGGTAATTTTCACATATTTTGTTCATCTTTTCACAATAAAAAAAAAACAAACTACTTGAGCAATATATTATAAAAGTACATATGCACAAACCATAGAGGCTAATTTATTTCCTCCATGCACAAACATAAGAAAATATTTTAGAAACATGACCACTTGCAGATACAGATTTTATTACTTTTCAATATGTGAGGTCTCACCACAAAATGAGTATCATGTTAGGAAAATCCAAAATTGAGTTATTAGTATCCTCAAATAGAGCATAATATAAGCTGTAATCTACACTTTAAATGATATTCATTGGATAAGTAGATCCAAAGATACAAGCATTTAAAGTTTCCATGTATAGAAACATGGTTTTGAGAAAATCGCACATAAAGCAATCGAAAAACAAACAATTACATGACTATAAATCTCAGAAAATCTACATAAAGTACACTTTCATGCATGAAAACAGACCTAAAAAGTATATTCTAATAAAATATAAGTACCATAGTACTCATAATTCATTAAAACTAAATTTCTCAAAAATTTGAATTCAGACCTATTTTTGTGATTATCTAAATTTGGTCTCACCAACGATGCGACTCATTTTGTGGTGAGACCTCACAAATGTTGTTGATGGTATATAATAATTGCTTTTAAAAAAAGATGGTGTTGGTAATTTTTACATATTTTAGTCATATTTTCCCAATAAAAAAAAAACAAATTACTTGAGCAATATATTATAAAAGTACATATGCACAAACCATAGAGGCTAATTTATTTCCTCCATGCACAAACATAAGAAAATATTTTAGAAACATGACCACTTGCAGATACAGATTTTATTACTTTTCCATATACAGCTATGGCACAGCTTGATCGACTTAGAAAATGTAAATGCCTTACAATTCCCATCTTCTTGGAACATGATATCAACCCAATATATGACTTCCCATGAAGATGCAGGTGAAATATGAGATAAAATTTATCTTGAACCATCTTAGAAGAGATAATATTTTATCTGAGATTTTATCGTTTCAGGCAGTGAAAAGATTTAAATCTCAATAAACAGTGTAAAGACAACTGATATTAAAAGATCATTTCCCACAATAAAAGAAAATGTCGATTAACTACTATTACATTGTTAGGATAAACATTAATTTATTTATTAAAGTAGACAACTACTGTACAAGTATATTCTTTATTTCATTATTTCCTTCATCAAATGCAACAAAACCTATTATTTTACAAATTAAAAATGACTTGATTGTCTTTATTCATCTATAGTTGTTTCTGCCTGTCTGTTCTTTAGATCAATTTCTTTACACAAAATTCATTACTTTTTGTGTCCATTTATTATCTTCTTGCTACTTGTCAATTGCACATCTGCATTTTTTTTTTATTTTCAGTAGTTTTTGTTTTGTGTCATTTATCGCATGTTTTAAGCCGGACACTCACTACATTGTACAACGGTCGCACGACTAAACTGTCGCTCGCTGTGTGTGCGGTTGCCAGACGCGATGACAGTCTTCTACTCATTGGCCGACGGTGTTTTTAGTGATTTCCCTATATTGAAACACTAAAAAAACTGTCAGCCAACGAGTAGAAGATTGTCAGACTGTCATCGTGTCTGGTAACCACACATACAGGGAGCAACAGTTTAGTCATGCGACCGTCGTACAACTGCGACACAACGCAGTGCATGCGTGGCTTAAGTTTTAATTTAAAGTTTTTGTAGTCGCTCTTACTTTTTTTTTTGTTTTGCCATTTTTGTTAAAGTCAACTGCTTTTTTATTTAGCCAATTGAATTTTAGTTTAAAGCCACATTGATTAAAGTCAAGTTTGTGTTTTATTTATAATCTATTTGTGAATTTAAGTCTTAGCCAAAATGGCTTAAACATGTTTTTTGTTAACCAATTTTAAGTAGTATTACTACTAGCCAATGACAAATTGGCAAATGGTTAAGTGTACCTAAGAACTTAGTATTTACAGAGTTTGAGGCTTAAAACTTGGCCTCTCTTTCAAAAATGTCCCAAAGTATTTTTATTATCTTTTACCAAGAGGCATAATTCAGTTGCTGATGGCTAATGGCCTGGTAGGCTTTATCCCTTAGTGACATTTTAGTCAACTCAAATTGAATCGATACAACATGATAATGATAATTTGTGACATTTATATAGCGCTTATTGCCAAGGCCTCTAAGCGCTTCACATTACCTAAAACCAATTTTAATGTTATTAACAACTGTGCAACAACCATAGTTATAGTTGTGACCCCACTGCAAAATGTTTTGAACATTTTGGACTTTACTGTTGTTTGTGGTTTTGATTTAACTGGTAAGTTACTTAAAAGTGAATGACCTCTAACATCAGACACAAACACAGACAATAATATTATTTTACCTGATGTTTATTGTTATTATTCAATTGTGCTATTTTGACCAGTTCAATATTAGCTGATGATGTCACTTTGCCAAGCAAGAGAATTGTTTTTATGCTATAAAATGGCAAATGCACAACAAGAGCTACTGTAGCTAGATCAAACCAACTGTTAAAACTCAAGTTTTTGCACAATTGACTACCCCCTTTGAAAAAAAATAATATCCTCCAACTAGGGTTAACATGGTAGATAATGGTAGTGAAAAGGTAGATTTAGGTATTCAACAGGGTTAACCCTATAAAAAACTACCATTCACATAAAATTAACATTATTATCCTATTATGACCAAAACCCATAAATTTCTTCTCAATTAACACAAGGTCATCTCCCCATGATATGGTGTCAGCAATAGGAAATATACATAGGAAAATACATTCATTAATAGAACTTCAGACTAATTAAAACTGACATCCCAACAATCACTTAATAAACCTTAAGGTACCAATAGCACTACTGTGCTGCTAGGTAGATTTTCATAGTAATGTAACATGGTAGACCCACCTAGTTGGAGAGTGTAATTTTTTTCAAAGGGCCTATTATTAGTTATGAAGAACACTACGTAATAAAGAACCCTAAAAAAGAGTTGCTATTAATGTTTTTCGCAAATATCTGCAAGAGAAAGACATGGGTCATTAATTTTGAAGACATAGGCTACCTAGGCTAGGCCCAGGCTAAGCCCTGGCAAATTGATACAAGTATGCTACTATGTTGAATATTATTATACCTATTTTCAGGGTATACCAAAAATATTGCACTCGCCGTGGTAAAATATTGAACTTGTCTTTGACTCATTTAAAATTTTGCCATATCTCACACAACATTTTTCGGTATCCCTCTCAAAGGACATTCAATATTATATAATTATTACCTCCTTGGCGAGGTTATGATTTTAGTTGTGTTGGTGGGTGTGCAACATAATTTTAAAAGTAATTGGCTACTTGTGATGAAATTTTAAGGGAAGTTTGGAAATGAGCAATTGATTAAATTTTGGTGAAGATCTGTGGTCACCATGACGAAACAGAACCCTTTGTTTGTTGACATTGACAGTTGTTAATAGACCTACAAGACTTTTACCACGGGAAAAGAATTTTTCACATGACTATTAATATTTCGGTATTTACTATTATCCAAATGTATTTTTTTAAAAAAAACTAAGACACAGCTCAATTACGAACACTACCAGGGGCGGATCCAGGATTTTGTGGAGGATGGTTCGAATGTAAAATTAAGAAAATAAAAAGGGTATCAAAGGGCCCTTCCTCTAGAAAATGTCATTCCGAGATACCCGCAAAATGGGCTTTCCTGAAGTCTAAGGTGTCTGTTCATTTTTTTAAAATTTTACACAAAAAATATATCATTTTAATGTTAAATAACAAAAAGCCTCCACTCAAACTGTGACAGTTTTTTTATTGTCAAAGGGGGGTTCGTCGAACCCCCGAACGCCCCACTGGATCTGCCCCTGACTACATTATGCTAAAAGTTGTAACTATCAGCTATTTGGAAAGTCATGTTTATGTGTTTACAAACTATTGTCATGTGAGCATAACAGAGTCACATACACCGTAACCTTGAAAGATGAAAGGCTCCCGTTTTGTTAAATATGAACAAAAAAAGCATCCAATTTGGTCAAAATTATGAAGGACAAGTGAAATGAATGAGTTAGAAATCAACTGTACTTAATTATCATAATAATAAAATAAACGCATAATAGGGAATTCTCAAACACTGTAAATTTTATTTATCATTTTCTTAAAATTATGTATAGAAAAAAACCAATAATGTATGCACTATAAAATTTCATATTAAATTCTTTATCACTGGTAGATTTATTGCCATCAATAATTCATTGTCTTCATCTTCCAACTCACTGTCATAAATAATCTTTCTAAAGAATATCTGACATTCAACTCTAATAATTAAACTAGTTCCCTGACACAGTTTCATGGCTTATGATGTTGATGAGATTCATACATTAGAATATTCAGAATTTGATGCTGATAATTTAACCATTGAGAAAATATTTTCTCCAAACAAGTGACATTTATATATTGTGCATAATGCTGCTTACAAAGTTAGCCTGTCTCTCTCCCCTTATGATCGGGTTTATTCACTTTTATTGCCAGATCCGTTTAAGGCGCTATTGACGTCCAATACTCACTATTTTAGTTTAGCCGTAAAACCGGTTAAAATGATTCAAGCGTGACGATTCGCACCAGTTAGATGGGTGTACTTTGTTACGCTTGATTGAATTAGAAAATCATGTGATACCATTGCATCACTTTCTATACCAAAGTTTGGCGTTACCACCAAAGGCCTTCATGCGCGGATAGATTTTGGTCTACCCATGGAAAAAAGAATCCCTAGGCCTAGGCGATGTGATGGACGATTGCAACTGCACGAGAAATAACCGAGTTTTTTTTTTATTAGAATATGACAAAATTACGTTCGTGAGAATACTTTTCAGGTATAATTTGTTGTTTCGTAGTCTCTCAAATGGATAGATCGTTCACTCAGAAAGGAAGCATTTTGGAAAACATTATTTCGAACCGCCGACAGGCCAAATACGGAGGGACAAAATACATCATTTCTTTCTTGCGATTTGTCATGCTTGAAGCGTTTTAACAGGCCTTATAATGACTAAACTAAATTAGTTGAGTATGGGATGTCAATAGCGCCTTAAACAAAATCAAGCAATAAAAGTGAATAAACCAGATCCTAAGGCCTGTGACACAGGCTATTTACAAATTATGTGATGTAAAAGAAATCATTTTATAAGAAAAAAAGCACTGCACCACACTTCCTATTTTAACTTTTAAATTTGTTTAACCTTTAATTTGATATATCAAAAGATCCTAGACACAACATCATAACGATATAATATAAAATCAGCATCTTGCTTTGTTAGTGATAGAAGTTATAAGTCCTTGATTGTTGACCTCATTTTTCATTACTGCTAGTGTCATTTATGAGACATAAAATCTATTAAAAACATACCTTGTCAAACTAATGTTGAAATTCTACATTAGACTAAAACGGTACCCTACTGATACAATTTTGGGTTAAAAAAATTGCCAGATCCAGCCCTCAAACTCATGATCTAATATGTACCACTATTCAGCTATGGAAAATGCCCAGTTAAAAAGCTGTGGCATAAATGTCGCAAAATTTGGAGAGGTCCTGTTCCCAGTTTATATCGTAATTTGTGCATGTTCAGTGTGTTCCCAAGAGACCCTTAGGCATCATCTGACATCATTAATTGACTGAAACTGCACATTCATTGTCTAACACATGCTTAATTATATTTTTTATTTGATTTAATCAGATTTTCCAGACATTTCTTGGTACGGTAGTGTTTTTATCAAGATTCCCTTGCCTTCACAGTATAGCTTACCGGTTCCTGAGGTGCTACACACTCTTGTTTGTTTCTGCCGCCAAAATGGTGCAAAAATTTCTTAAGCATTATTAAACCTTTTCCCTACATGGACCCAGTAATACCGGGCCTAAAGAAATGTCGTTGAATGGCGTGGGTCCGGTACTACCGAGCCCATGATGAATCATTCTTTAAAAATATGTGCCCTTTTTATTATCACATTAAAGATACAATACTTTAAACAAATGTGAGGTGTCATGACAAAATGAGTTGTGTTGTACGCTAGGTCATTTTGAGATATTCACAAAAATAGACAGAAAGTCATAATTTCGCAAAAACGAGATTTATTTTATTGAGTTTAGTAATTAAATTTTATTTTTACATTCTTCCTGTTTATGTTTATTTACAATAAACATCATTTTGTAAAGGCTGTTTTTCAAAATCAATGGAAAATCATACAGAAAGTCAACAGTTGTTTATCTTTAAAGTCGATTTTCTCCAAAGTTTGTTTTCATACACCAATGTTTTAAAATTATTTTTCTCTGGTTATACTGAAGCTATGATCCTCATTTAAAAACCAATTTAAAGCTTATAATCTCTTCTATCCAAATACAACAGTAACTCAATTTTGCTTTTCTCTACAACACGACTCATTTTGTGGTGACACCTCATGAATATCCTGCACTGTATGCACCCTATATATTTTACGGTTATTTTTTGTAAGACTTCTCAAGACATAAAAACCAAATAATTGTGGGTCCTATGTTGTGAACTTCCAGGGGGCGGATCCAGTGGGGGGTTCAGGGGTTCGACGAACCCTCAAACTCGGTTGGTTTGGGAAGCATGGGTACTCACAGTCAAGCCCTTAACTTGTGGTGCTAATGTTAAACATGTTAAAAAATATGTTTGAAAAATTTCATCTGATTTTTTTTAAATGTATAAGATTTTTCTTTTTGATCAATTAAAAAAAAAAACACAGTTAAGTAAGTTCACTGTTAACTGTTTTTATTTTGGTTGATTATAAAAAGAAAACATCTTATACATGTTAAAAAATAGAGTTATAGAGTTTACAAGTATCGCAAGTTATAACATTTGACTTTTGAAAGGATTAAAAGATGGTGGGATGGTGGCATTATAAAAAAATTATTATTGTTTTATTAGATGGAGAGTTACTAAAAACCTATCAGGTTTTGATAAGATAATACTGGACAATAACAAAACCGAATATATAATAAGAGATCATGTCAAAATTATCCTGCTGCAGTTACAAAATTGGCATTGGATTACCTCAGTAACTGCAGTACATGGATTACTGCAGTAACTGCAGTAGAATAACTTTAACATGGTTCCTAAATTTGTTTATTTTGCTAAACAAATATGTAAAATTAAATAGAAAATTTCAAACATCACTAATTTGTCCTAGACCTTACCTGCATTTGATGTTGAACTATCCTCAGTATGGTAGCACAATAAGCTTTATTTTAAAATTATCATAATTTCAGAAACCTAAAAATTATCTCCTCATAAATTTACAATGTATCCAAAAGAGGTTTTATTTCACATCAAAAAATAAGAAATTACTGTTTAGCATTTGTTTACTCCATTGAAAACAAAACTAAACTGTCATTAAACAGGATTTGAATTAACTAAATCTACAAATTAATTAACCACACCTCATTTGGAGATTAAGGTTTAGCGTTTCATAGAAGCGAACAAACAAAACAACAAAGTTAAACTTGTTATAATGAATGTAAAATCTTTAATTTTAGGAATTTTATGTAACACCTGTTGAATGTTGATGGCACTGTTTACGATACGATACGATACGATATAATTTATTCATCAACTTCATTAATTATTGAACATACAATACATAAGTGAATATAAT
>JAOTQE010017431.1:0-10798 GCA_025631205.1 Nesometra sesokonis | reverse complement strand
GGGGGGGGGGGGGGGTGTGGGGGATGCGTCCCCCAAGTGATAACTTAGGGGCAATGGTCCCCCTGAAATAGCACTCCAACTACAAAATTCAAATTTCACAACTCAAAAACTATGGTAAATATGTGGGCTTGAAAACAACCTTCAGGGACCAGGAAAGCAAAAATTAGAGGCAACAACTATTTTTTTGCTCATCAAATTCTAAGCAGGCTGAGGTAGCCGAGTGAAATTAAAAAATTTAACTTCTTTGTCCCCACTAATTCAAAAACCTTCCGCTGCCCCTGACTAGATCTGCAAACAAAAATCTGCTCTGTGTCCCCTTTAGCAGAAAAAAACCTTTGCTGACAGGTCATTCGCCGTTGCTGGACCAAAACTCTGGAACTGCATTCCCGAAAATGTCAAAAACTCTCAAAATGTTATTCAATCAAAAAAATCGCTGAAAAGCTATCTTTATGATCATATTTTTAATTAAATATGTTAGTTTCATTAATATGACTTTTATGTGAAACGCCATGAGTTTAATACAGTTATGAGCGCTATAGAAAATGTTAATAATAATAATGTTCTTTGCAGGTTTTAGAACAGTAAAAATCTAATTAAACACAGATTTAACAAGTTAAAGGATAACCCATGAAAGTTCAAAGTGGACTTATTACCAGTGGGTTCCTTCTGGTGGTGATAGGGCAGTACACCGGGAGACAATTCCCTTTTCCGAAGAATGCACTACATTCTTTAATGTACACATGAGCCATGTTGTGCACGGGACCAACAGCTTAAATGTCTCATCCAATAGATAGGTGCGCTGTATTTATTATTTCGACCCTCCAGCCGAAACACAAAGAGAGTGGTGTGGTGTTCGATCGAACCATGAACCAACTAGTCTCCACTACTACTGTTTACTGATTGACCCCAAAGGCCTGTTTTCAAGCTTACCCAGGGGCGGATTTAGGGGGGGAGGCAACCCAGCCCCCCTTTTGGAAAGAAAAATATATCAATATTATTTATATTGTCTATAAAACGAAAATATTCAGGTATAATTGATCCCTTAACACGCTCATGAGGCCATTTTAGGACATTAAAATCCAAAATTTCCCGGGGGAGCATGTTTCCTGACACCCTAGAACTTTGACTCTCTACCCCCCCATTTCCAAAAGTCTGCATCCGCCCCTGTTACCCTATGTTTCTTGACAAAGAATGTGATTATTAGTCCTACCCTAAGTTCCTTGAGACAGAATGTGACTTCAGTGTCAACTCCAATGCAATAATGCTGGAACTCCTCTGGGTTCAAACTCATCTCTGAATGCATCACTTTGCTAGGATCTGAATGAAAACACAAAATACTGAAGCTGATGATACAATCATGTCTTGTCGAACTGTTTGATTCGACACCAGGCATAATTGCAAATTACGTTAGTCTTTCCAACTTGAGTCGGCGGGTCCGATTAATTTTGTCATACTACTCAGGGGCAGATCCTGGATTGTAATTTAGGGGGACAAAAAACCTGCTTGCAATAACAGGTCTGATGTATGACTCTAGGAATACGGCCGCTACACATTTTTTTGGTTAGTCCATTATCATTGAAGCCAAAATAAATATTTTTCGGTTCAATTTTTTGGGGGGAGGGCTATTTTGGGGGGAGGGCTTTTAAGCCTGTTAAGTCCCCTTAAATCTGCCAGTGCTACTGGTCGAGTCTGGAATCTAGTCATACATTGCTGTCTGAATTATAGTACAGTAAGCCACTATTGTTATGCAAATGTCGACAGAAAGAGCGATTGCTCACCAGGTCCGCACTTCCACTGCGATTCTGGGGAGTAAAAGCATTCTTCCATTATTAATTACTCTATCTAGTAGGCCAGATTGCACATGATTTAAATAAGCTTTTTAGCAGATTGGCTATTTGCAAACAAAAATAGCCAGACACTACTTTGCTTTTGTAGAGTTGTGTCTTAACCAACCGAGCCAGTCAAACGCTTAATGGTATTGACCATTTTTACACTACTTGATAAAACGCATTTTTTGTTTTGTGGGCCTAGGGGACACCCTGGGGTTTAACTTGAAAAAGGGCGATGAACGTTTGTTAGAAACGTTGCATATTTATGTGTACAAAATTTCATGCAAGTCCGTTCAAAACTGTAGAGGCTGGACGCTTTTAAAGTTAGGTCACAAAAACATCAAAAACAACAAGAACAAAATTGAGGTTCTAAGGTCCGCTTTGCACGGACCTAAAAACATACCTGGTTCATCATCTACATAATTTTTGAAGCTGAGGAGTTGTGGAGTGGCAATGAGCGAGACTTCTTCAAGGGACGTTTGAAAATTCATCACTGCATCATGCCAAATCCTGCAAATGTGGAATTAGATTCTATTTACAATATTCCAGTATATTTATATAAACCTTGCATTTGTTGGATCAATCTGTTAATTCCAGTTAGGGCCATATGACATTTTATGATTGCAATTATATTTAATATAGTTATAAACCATTTTGACCCTGTATAGTAATGCTTCAAAGCAAAATACTCACAATGGTATATATTCATCCGTATCCCAGACCTCTTCAGATGATTAAACGGCTCCTCAACGTAAGATTCCATATGACAGGCTATAGCACCACCTGAAACCTGGCGTCACAGTTAGGGGAATGTTGGGATAATGCATTCCCATAACTGTGACACCAAGTTTCAGGTAGTGGCGCTGCAGCTTGGTGGTTAGTATGCTTGCCTTCCAATCCCGAGGTCCTGGGTTCAAATCTGGCTGAATGCTAAGTTGGTTCCCACGACTTAACAATGCCACTCCCCAAGCCTCATAATGAGACTTGGTTTAGAAAGCATGGCGTAGATCTCATCCTGTAATTGGCGAGTGAACTTGCTGTTGGATGTGACACAAAATAAAAAAAAAAAAAGGTGGCACTAGCTTGTATGGAATCTTACATTGAGGAGACATTCGAATTTATACCATTTGAATATATACCATTGTGAATATTTTGCTTTGAAGCATTACATACAGGGCCGAAATGGCTTATAACTATATTAAATATAATTGCAATCATAAAATGTATATTTATAAACTAGTTGGTAAGATTTAGAGTAGTGCATTCTTTGAGGTAATTAGGCATAAATGAAAAACCTCGGTGTTGTTCAAGGCCCAAAATTTTGAAAACGAGAGCTAACCAATATTTTTTTTTAATTTTCATATTTTCTGATTTTTTGACTAAATGCATAAAATTATCCAAAAACATTTAAAATGCAAAAAAGTTACCTCCAAATTAGGGTAGTGCATTTTTTAGGTAATTAGGCCTAAAAGAAAATTCTCTGTGTTGACCTATATTTCTTTCATTTTCATATTTTCTAATTTTTTAGCTAAATGCATAGAATTATAAAAAAAATCTTTAAAATGCAAGAAAGTTATCTCCAAATTTAAATAAGGAAATAAAGAAGATCAATTAAAAATAGAGCAAATTGGTGCCAACTAGAAAAAGATTTCCTAACTGTCTGACATTTTCAAAGATTCTGTGCTTTAGGTGACGAAGATTTTTTTTTAAAGATTTTATGATAAACATCCAACATAAATTTTGCCATTAACCAATCACTATCACTCATATTGTTAATCATTGGATCCGGGGTGGGGTGTTTATGGGGTGACGGGGGAAACCTCTCATAATGAACCGTCCCTAACCAGCCCAAAAACATTTTGTTCTTGTCAAATTAAAACTGTGGACTCATCAATTTGTTGAAGTACACTTTAGGTGATCCAGAAAATTTAAGCTGGGCAAATACTGGGCCATATACTCACAGGTGCGGATCCAAGGGGGGGGGGGGCCCAATGGACCCTGGCGCCCCTCCCCCTTTTGAAACCAAAAAATGTATTTTTTACACAATCATGACTAAAACGGACAACCACGCCCATCCGGATCTGGAAGTGGGCTCCCTCTTTCGGTGGATCCTGGATCCGCCTCTGAGTCACTAGCAATTCTCAAAGTAAAATCCTGGATTTGCAGCTTTTAATATTACAGGATATGTGAGCAGGATCCGCCCTTGTGAGTGCTCCCCAATGAATAAAATATGAAATGTACAAAGACCTTGAATTAGCTACTATTTTATTTGGAGATAAATCTTTGGAGAATACTGCTTGCAACGTTTCTGTTTCCTGATATGTAAGATTGTAAGTCTTGACAATACCTACAAAATACAAAATTGATAGCAAGGTAAATTATGAATTTGAATGAGAGCTCAAATTTAATTCAGGCCACAAAAACCAGGTATCCTTTCAATTGCCCTCCAGTGCCTTTACAACTTAACCAGTTGGGCTTTGGTTTTCCCATGCTCAGTAAAACATGAAGTTACAATTTTACATCTGGTGCCATTTTTGTCCCTGTGGTGCCATTTTGAAATTAGGTACAATCTTACCTTACCCAAAAGCCAAAATCTGAGTCTTGAAAAAAATAAAGTGCATTGACTAAGGGTAAGAAACTGACAAGCACAGGGAGCCTTTAACTCCTTTTAACCCTCCTAGTTCACATATGAACACACACACACAAACAGGGGTGAAGATATAACCTCATTGTTGGTGGTGGTAATGAACACTTTATTCAACCCTTTCGATAAGCAGTGTTATTCCCTCCTATGTGTGAGACATGTCTGTAAGGAAAGTTTATGATTTAGAAATAAATGGCAAAAAATACTTAAAAAGATTATTTCAAAATTATTTTTTCATGTTGGGGTGGGCAAGGTGTTGGCTTATGGTGGGAGGAAAAAATGGTAATTTGCATAATCATGACATCATATGACGTCATGACAGCCATTTTGATTATTTTTCATCAAATCTGTGAAAAAATTCTTAACGGATGTGGTTTTTACACTGGATCATAATGCAGAAACACACGATAAAAAAATATAAAAATTTGGATCATTTTCATCATTTTATAACAAAATAAATAAATGCAAATTGACACTTGTCGGTAAAATCGAAAAAACCGTAAAATTTTCAAAGTTGATAATTTACGGTAGGGAAAGAAAGTATAATGCATATTCCAAGCAATGAGATACACGCCATCGTGAAAGGATTCAATATTTCAACATAAATTATGTCATCATCAGCAATGATGATATAATTTATGTTAAAATATTGAATCCTGTCACGATGGCATGTATCTCATTGCTTGGAGTAAGCATTATACTTTCTTACTTGAAGTTGATTAGTGGACCTTTCGGATTTTGATAGGGAAACACCTCTAGACATTTCCTGGTCAATAAACAATTATTGAGTCCAATTTGAAATAAATAAATAATACAAACTGAAGAGGACGCATGTAATACTCATTTTAATATATTTATTATTATGTCCGGTAGCACTGAGCCCAGCAGTGAAAAGGCTACATGATTTACCATGTTTACAGTACAACTGAAATATCATCCTTGCATCTTTTAAAGACAACTCCATTTCACATCTGTCAACGCTTTTCTCAATACTGCTTAGAGATTTGAAGACTGCTAAACATGACTGCAAATTAATATGGAAAGAAAAATGATATGTTAATGGTCGCAAATTTGTTAAGTTTCATCCGTCCTTCTTAATCCGGGCTTAGGAGCTCTAGAAAAACCAATATTATAAATTGATGTACTGTTCTTCAAAGCAGCTTTAACAATATTAAGTGTTATGGTAATAAAGTGAATATAGAAATGGGGCTATATAAATAATTTTTGCTTGTCAAAATCAAATTGGGGTATCATATCATATACCAAACGGTTGTTAGTTCAAGCCCATGCCCACTTTCCCCCAATTCTGGATCCATACCTGGTTTCTGGCATAGACGGGCTATGACTTGGTGATGAATAAAGATAATTAGGTCACTGTGTAAAACAGGGGTTTCAAATACAGTTTTGCAATAAGACATTTTAAATGTGATACTTTACTATCAGAATAACATAAAAGCTCCCAATATATTGGTTGTCACGTTATATTTAACTACCAATGCAATTTTAAATCTAAATATCAAAATACAACACTGTAAGTTTAGATATAAAATTTAGCAATGCTTCTGTGCATAGGCTAGTGACAATCAGTTGATTACATTTAAAAAAATAATTCTAGCAACAAAGAGCGCGACCTATCATCGGTATATAACAGTTTAGTACTCTATAAAGGAAAGTAATTAATATATTTTAATCCGATTTTTAAACATAATCATATATTAAACATTTTGGAAGCGGGTTTGTGAAGCAGAATATAATTGAGTGGACTAAACTCGTTGTTGTATATTAGAATATAAGAATTATTGTTACAATCACCCATGCCAAAACTGACCTGTTTTAATCGGTTTTCAGGACAGTTTAGAACAAAGAGATTCGAGTATGACCTACAGTATGTTTAAATAAGACTCCATGATTTTTAGCCTTTTATATTTTTATATTTGTGCGAGTTGTATGGCCGAGCAGTTTGGCAGGGAAACCGTGAGTTATAGCAATAACAACAGCATGGGTATTCTTGGATAAGGACTATTAAACCGTAGGCCCATTAACCGTAGACCCATTGTACCATGAAATAATGATTGTACACAACAGCTCATGTGCACTAAAAACCCAGCACATTTTTCGAGACGAGTAGGGGGTTACCCTGGTGTACTGGTCCATACATCCCCTGCTGTGGACAGATGAATGAGCGACTGTATCAGGTAGCAGGATATGACATGATCCTTCAGGGATGTCACCACGCTGGAAGGTGCTGGACGGCCCCGTCCGGCACTCAACTTTTTTGTCCACCATTTCTAGGCTAGCGACCACCACTATTATTCCTAAGCATTTCTAGGCTAGCGACCACCACTATTATTTCTACCCTTAACAATTGTCAATTTCAATAAAATATGTGACTGATATATCAAAAAACAATAGAAATCCTAGCCTTATTACTAAAACAAAAGATTACAGCTTTTGTTCTATGGTCACGTTTTGTAATGTAATGAAATAACTGCCCTTTATTGTTCATCGCACGTTTGAACAGCATGAGTCATTGTGTGCGTATGGGTGGGTCACGGTTCATGAAAAAGGGGGTGCTGTTTGCCGTCCGGCACTCAAAAAGCTGGTGACATCCCTGCCTTTAGGGGAGTAGAAAGTCATATGAATGTGTAAACATCTGGTCCACAGTGCTTTGAGACTCTACTGTATAAGGTGCTATATAAATCTAACTACATCACATTATAGAAAGGTCCAGTTCTGGTTCTCCAGAAGGTTGGTTTTACGAGAGTTTACTGTAGTAACACTTTTTACAACCTTCATTGTTATCCGACATCTAAAGGCATCTTCATCGTCTTCTGAATCTGAGGGATGGTTTCCAGATCCATCATCATATTTAGCAAAAAAATTTGGCGAGAAGATGAAGCAAGCATAAGCTGAACGTGATGTGTTGACGGTCCGTAAAGCAAGCTAAAAAACAAGCAAATTAAATGAATAATCCTTCTGTATACAATACTGATGCATGTACAAGCCCATCCTCTCTGGAATAATTGCATCCCTGACTTTTCTTGGGGCTTTACACTCATCCAAAATGAGGCATCCACAAAGATCTGAATGAACTAATAATGTGACTTTAAGTTGAATTTTTTTCGAAGGGCTTTCATGTGAAAAGGAACCCTTTGAAAAAAATAACACCCTCCAACTAGGGTTAACATGGTAGATAATGGTAGCGAAAAGGTAGATCTAGGTAGTTAACAAGGTTAAACCTATAAAAACTACCATTCACATATAACATTAACATTATTATCCTATTATGACAAAAACACATAAATATCTCAATTAACACAAGGTCATCTCCTCTCTCAAGGGAGACTACCAATGATATGGTGTAATTAAAACTGACATCACAACAATCATTTAATGACTTTAAGGTACCAATAACACTACTGTGCTGCTAGGTAGATCTTCCTAGTAATTTAACATGGTAGACCCACCTAGTTGGAGAGTGTTATTTTCTTCAAAGGGAAGATTTACTTGAAAAAGTTAGAAACCGTGAAGGCAAAATAATTGGTATAGACTTAGCAATTATAAATGGTATTTATGAGGACAGGGCCTTGAAAAGGGTTAGAATGATTATAACGCGAGGTCCTTCCCATCACTTAAATAAGTACTATGTACTGAACATGTTGGGTATTAGACTACATCCTCCGAAAGAATTCCAAGATAGTTTCAGGAAATCGTTTGTGCTAAACTCGCTTATCAAAAGATGGAAACATGTTTTTATAGTTGATGGTGTCATGTACTCTGTTTTTATGACTAATTTTTTTATTTATAGGCCCTATATACTGTATCTTAGTATCTTACTATTAATTGTAATTTGTAGATTGTTATTTTTTGTAATTTTTTTAATCCTTATTATAGAGTAATATGTTTATTATTTATATCCTTATTATAGAGTAATATGTTTATTATTTATATCTTTATTATAGAGTAATGTGTTTATTATTTATATCTTATGATAGTTTTATTATGTCTCTAAATGTATTACGAGCTTGTCAACTAACAAAATTTCCTTTCTGGACCAAGAAAGTTTCTAAATTCTGTATTAAATTATATTTCAACATTTTCTAGTTTCTAGTTCAATTTTCAGGATAACTTTAGTTATTCAGACAAAAATGATTTCAAATAAAAATCAGCAACTATAAGTTTCAAGATGTATGGGTCAGTCAAGCTTGTGCAACAAAAAGATAAATTCAGGCTTCAGTTTTTAATAGTATTTGGTCATTATAAAGGATCTAGCTGGGGTTAAGCAACAGAAAGTTTTTTGATGTGGAAAGCGTCTCTATAAACAGCTTTTCAAAAATGTCTGTCGGACTGTCTGTCTGTCTGTCTGGCAGTCTTGTCACGCACGTTTGAGACTATTTCCGTTTTGTTCTTTCCATATATAATTTCTAATAACCAGCATTGTATGAGTGTCACTTTAAATATCTACGAGATGTGAAACAACTAATTAATTATCAACTGGTATTATATTAACATTAAAATTGTAATAAAATATCGTTATAAATGCACTTGTAAATGCTTACTTCACTGTTAAAACTGTATACAAAAATATTATTCTTAATTGTATGAAATGCAAATTGCGAATAACACCTCAGGCTACTACGCTCGGCTACTTTCGCCTATCAGGCGTAGTTGCAGAAATATGAATTTGCATAGCAGGTGAAGTTAACGCTATAAAAGTAAGCTCGACGCAGAATTTCATACGGTCACTGATCTTGCTTGTATAGCTGATCAGTAGCTGCACTTCAATCACCTTGTACATACTAGGCAATTGGAGAATAGGGCTATTAGCCCGGGTTTGCTGGCTAGTGCAAGAACAGTTGGTGAGTGACACTGTCCGACTTCCGTACTGCTGTTAGCTTAGGTTCATTTTTAATTGCTAGGCGGTTACTTTGAAGGTTCTGAATTAAATTAATGTGCAGAGCGGCGTATTCAGTGCGGATGCTTAAAAAAAAGGAGATCCATGGGGCGGCCCTCGCACACCCTTTGACACCCTAGGCGCACCAAGTATCAGTATTATGCACTTGTCAATTGTATTCCCATCCCCTGGGTACCTGGGGACAGCCGGGACTTGTATCAAAATTGGCCGGAGATTTTAGCAATTTTTTCGCCTGGGTAGGCCGGGTGTTTACCGGAAGTTGTCGGGGGATATTCACAATAAATATGCCCGAGTGGGCCGGGCATGTACCGGGGATTACTTAAATTGTACCCTGGTAGGTCGGGCATTTATTTTTTTTCATTGAGATTTAAACAGACACATGGCCGGGGACTTGGCCGGGGACTGCCAAGCAAGAATTGCCCGGCTAGTCGGGGACTTTGTCGGGGATTTCCACATTATTATTGCCTGGCCTGTCCAAGACTTAGCCGGGAATTAGCTGGGTGTTGCAACATTGAAATAATGCAACTTGTTGCAAGTCCCGGCCATCCCCGGGTACCCAGGGGCCAGGAATACAATTGACAAATGCATTATTCAACATGAAACTTGTCACCGGGCCACCTAAAATGAGCCAACACTCTTCAGAGAAAAACAAGTACAATGCCAGAGAAAAAGGTGAAGTTTTACTTTAGCATCAAATTGTAGAAAAACAGTAGCGGAAGTAAGTTTCTGTTTTTCTTTATCTTGTTTTTCAAAACACGATCAAGGTTGAGCATTCCCTTCTCGAATTCTTGTATAATAAGCCCCTGGTACATGATGGATATTTCAATGATATTTTGTAATACTGCAGATATTATGTATGTACAGTACTTACCCCCTGCTCTAGTGGTTCAATGTACAGTTCATCTCCAATCCTTGCCAAACAGTGAATGGCTCTACCAAATACTATCAATAACCAAAATAAAATAAAAAAAAGTTATGATCGAATATGTGTATGCTCAGCTTAAGAATACTACTAAGAATAAGCAAATATTTGATCGCCATCAGATCTCTATTAAAAAAGTTCTACCTTACAGTCTTTTTTTCTTTTTAATATTCTTAATAGGCCTACCTAGGCTTTTTAGTTAAGTTATTAATTTCAAATACATTTCCTCGCACCCCAGCCAGATTCGATCGCACTATGACCAAGCAAGTACAGTACTGTAGGATGTTAATGAAACTAATCTTTCACCTTGTTGCTAGAACAGTCGTATTATGCAGTATTCCATTTCATTTACAAAATAAAAATCAATTTATCAAATAAATAAATAAATAAATAAATAAATAAAAACAGCCCTGTTGGACCGCGAATCGTAACATCAATGCAAAACGTAATAATCAGCACAAAATCATAAAAATCAACGCAATTCGTAA
>JAOTQE010017420.1:0-10799 GCA_025631205.1 Nesometra sesokonis | reverse complement strand
TGCTGTATTGTAGAGTTTCATTAGACACAGTTTGAGAGAGATTAAATATTTTCGAGCTTCCACTGTCATTAAACCTTCAATATTCCTAATACTTCAGTATTGGTAATACTGTTGAAAATTGGAATAAACGTTTGATTAGACTTAAAGGCATAATTGAGTCATGGTAAAAAATGCTTATAACACTTAAAAAGTTGTCGTTATAAAATCCCTTAATTTCGCAAACGCTATTTCCGATAATTATCTTTGATTTACCAGTGAAGGTCTATAAAGCCATCGAAACACTGTTACCATTTCTATGGGGTAAAAGATTTAAACGAAATACTGTTAGATAGCAAAAGAAAGGGTGGTTTAGACATGGTTCGTTTGCCAACGCTTATCACAACAAATATAATAAAATGGATACAAAGCTTTTTGAATGACAATGTGCAACTTTGAAAAATATTTTTCTACAATAAACGCTATCTTACCTACATAATCTATGTTAAAATATAATTGCTCTGCAAAACAGTTAAAACTACATTGAATTTAGACGAAAGAAAATTTTATGTAACTGTATTTTAAGTTGGTATAAATTAAAGGTCATAAATGATTAATGACAAACCCAGATAATGTTATGTGGTATACTGCTAGTATTATAGACATAACGATTATACTTAAGGAACATGGATTGATAATGGAACAGTATTGTATGATTTTTATGTAATGGCCAAACGGATTTTGTTATAAAAAAATATTATTTACCCTATCTGTGAAGAATAACTTGAAAAATCCTCTAAAGTTTTATCGGAAACTTCGATTTGTAACAGCTCCCCAGGCCGATTTAGATTCAGAATTTAGATTATGTTTTTGGCTGTTTCTATCTTGGTTAGTACTCCATCACTTGTATACTATTTTTTTGTTCGTATTGGCCCGAATGGATTTTGGAAAGAATTTAATGAGCTTGATTCTGATATAAAACTTGGTATGATTGGTTGGGTAGTTTTATACAAAAAAAACACCAGAAAATACAAAACATATCAAATCTTAAATTCGCTGTTTTCGGTTACTACATACGCAGCAGAGTGGTTTGGCCTTGGTTTACGGAGTTCGGATAGCAAATGATAACAGTGTAATTTAACTGGAATAAAACCTAGTGAAAACGTTTCCATCGAGTGTGGGTGCAATCTTGAGATTACCTTGTTATTGATATTTGTAATAAACTTACATTTTAAAAAGCGTTTTGTAAAAATAGAACATCGTACCCACAATAACAAGGACAGAAAAACGCCTGCATCTATTACTCCGTTTCCAACTGCGAAGTAACATAGTATAAAATCTGAAATATAAAATATAATATTGAATGTTATTAGCCATAAAAATAATAACAATTTTATTTGAATCACATACCAGTTAAAGTGCATTTGGAGCTGTTATAAATCAACAAGCGTTTATCATACTGTAATAATATTGCTCGAAAAAGATCATAAGAAAAACCGGATCGATATTAAAGACTGAGAGTACAAGAACGAGAGGCTCATAAGCTGATGCCTTACTAAGTACGGTAGGTATACAATGTTGTGTTTCTACTGTGTGTGTTCTGTATTTTATTACCTCCGCTAAACGAAGTTGGCAGGAGGTTATGTTTTCAGTCTTGTTGGTGTGTGTGTGTGTGTTGTGTGTTTGTTAGCAAGATTACGGGAAAAGTACACAACGGATTACGCCGAAATTTGGTGAAGATGTTCAGTTTGTAATAAGAAAGAACTGATTAAATTTTGGTCACAATCGAGGTCTGAATAGAGATTTGGGAGACACATTTAAGTGTTAGCCAATGGGTCATCTAGGCAGTTGCTGTATACTATGAGTGGAAACTTCATCATCTGTATTGTTATCTAGGCCTCACAATAATACAGAGTCGTACGGATGGTGCGTTCGATTGGTAACAGTTACCGCTGTTGTCTATTGATCCAACTATCGCGGGTTCGAATCTTGTTGCAACCTAGTGGTTTGTTGTTTTGTTTTGATTTTTCCTATCTAATGCGATTTAAATAGAGTGGTTATTTTCAATTGTGGTTTAAAGTCTGTTATAGTAATAGTTGGACTATTCCATTGTTCTGATGTCTTTGATTTTCTAATCACGTCACGCGCGTAAGGAAGGACAGACAGACAGACGGACGTGCAGATGAAGCTCATTGCAACATTCTCGGCGAGGGTAAAAAGCTTATTGGTCTGAGTACAGTATACAGTACTATGAAAAAAAAGTATCTTTACAGCCTAGGCCTATGCACACTAACAAAAACCCTGAAAATTGAATTTCTTCCAGGAGGACGAGGCATGGGCGGAGGTATGCTCTCCATGGAGTGCTTTCTAGTTGGGTGTATTTTTGAAGTTCTGAAGAGAAGGTATTAAAATTTTTGTCTGTATTTGTTTGTATGGTATTTGCAAAATAAATATTGATTGATTGAGTGATTAAAAATCAGTACCGGTACATGTTATAAAAATAGTTACAGATCTCATTCATTTGGAGTGAATTTTCAATCATATGATTTATATTAATTTCTTTTTGGCGTGGTCCTTCCAAGGCAATTCAACAGAAGGACGCTGAACTCAGGACTTCAAAGGTTATGATTCTGTTGAATTGACGTGGTCCTTCAAAAAATAAAAAAGAATGGTATTTCACTCTCTTTATTATTTAACGTTTCACACCAATAGTTTGGATCTTTTGTAGGCACAAAAACAATAATTATAATGTAAAACATCGGCCTTGACCATACCACGTCATTGTGTGAGAGGTATTATGGTATTTCTAAAAGCAATGGGCCCGTTCGGGAGAAAATCAGAAAAAGAAACATCGGTTGTATATCCACGGGTGGTATGTCTGTTCGCACAAAACTCAGTCTTAAAACAACACCAGATGAACAGTAGAAAGATTATTGATGCAGACGATATTTATTCCAATCATTTTGTTTTCCCACAACCGCACCACGAATCTGAGTTATTATACTCATTCTATTGCCAACGGTTTTACAGTATGCCTCAGGGCCAGCGGAACGTTTTTGAAGGTGAAAGGTGCGGGGTCAGATTTGCGAAAACGAAGCGAGCAGTTTAGGCTGGGGGAAAGGGGAAACCGAAGGCCCTGGTCGGGATCCAGGGATCGAAGGCCTGGAAAAATCGGCGTTATTTTGTATGCTTAAGACACATTAGAGGGCAACAAAATGTCCTGTTTTCCAAATCAGCCTGTCTCGGTTTTGAGTCGAATTTCGGACTCGAACGAAGTGAGCAATTTTGGCTGGGGTCCAGGGAGCATCCGGGGTCGAGGGGCCGGGGCCAGGAAAATGTTGCGTTATTTTATACGTTAAAAGACACATTAGAGCCCATCAAAATGTCCTGTTTACCAGATCAGATTGTCTTGGTTTGGAAATTCGGACTTGCGAGCGAAGCGAGCAAATTTTGCTGGGCCAGGGGGCCGCCGAGGTCTCCCGGTCGGAGTCGAGGGGCATGAGGCCCCGGAAAATTTTGCGTTATTTTATATGCTAAAAGACACATCAAGTGGATCAAAATGTCCCGTTTTCCAGGTCGGCCTGTCTTGGTTTTGAAGTTCGGACTTGCGAGCGAAGTGAGCATTTTGGCTGGGGCCAGGGGCCGCCGAGGGCCCCAAGTCGGGGTCGAGGGTCCGATGGTCCCGGAAAATTTTGCGTTATTTTATATGCTAAATAACACATTAGAATCCATCAAAATGTCCCGTTTTTTCAGATCGGCCTGTCTTCGTTTTAGTTTGGACTTGCGAGAGAAGCGAGCAATTTTGGCTGAGGGCATTTTTTGACTAGGCCTATTTTAAATTTTTATGACCGGTGGGGCCATGGGCAAGTATAGTGTAAATTTAATATTTAATAGCGTACATCTGTGCCCCCCCCCCCCTCCGGCCCACACTCTGTCTGATCTGATTAATTTTGTTTTTTTAAGAAATTTGAATTTCTAGATGCTGGAAAATGACACTTTTTTGTATCTGTCATTTTGAACATTTAGGAATCTGCGTAGAAATTATGTTTCGCCAACAAGTGGGGGCCCTGGCCTATGTACTTCATTTTATAAGATGGAAAATTTATGCCTAGAATTAGCCAACTGGCTGATGGTACAGACCTCTACATCGGAGTGAAAACACTTATCTATGAACCATTTTGCAAAACATCTGGAATTGAATACAAAAAACAAAAGCCCTTTGGATTGGCGAATGGAAATACCGACCACAACCGTTATGCTGAGTAAAATACCCAATTAAAGTTTTAGGAAGGTATAACTTCAAACGTTGTTCCAGTTAAAACTGGGATAACAATTATCAGTACTTGAACGATCTCTAAAAATAGCGAATAAGAAATTTGTCTTTTTATAGCAAGTTTAACTGTACCCTGATTGGAACAATAAACGTGAAAAAATAAAAATAAGAACATTGGTGATTGGTAAATAAGGGAGGAATAAATTCCAGACTTTGCCTTACAAGTGAATGCATTAACTATGTTTTGGATTAAAAGACTGTTAAATAAAGTCGAAGCAAAATTGAAAAAAAAAACATTACTTAAACAAAATCTGTAAGCTAAGTGTAAAGTGTACCGTAGTTCTTAAAAAGAGGTTGTTTTAAAAATATAAATATCATTTCTTATGACATACGGTACCTACGTTCAATAAGGAAATTATTCCGGCTTGTTCGGAATACGTAATAGAAACAAAGAAACCAACTGTAACCTAGGCGGATTTATGAATGAACAATTGTGAGACAACAAACAAACTACTATTTTTATAAATATTGAATAGATAATGATATTCAACCTATTAAGGATGTCAAAAGGAATACTTTTTTCTAGAGAAACTTTTATTAACTGTGGGAAAATCGAAGATTAGGGGCGGGTACGCTAATTGAAAATGCAATTCATCTTGTACTTCAAAATTATAGGAAAATAAACATTCTTGTTTTACTTATATTTGAACATCATCTTCTTTTAATTAATAGATCACAGTTTTCCCATAATGTATGCCTTTATTATTAAAATGGAAATTAGATATTTATACTGTATTCTTTAACTATGAATTTTAATCCATTCGATGGTCTCATTATAGTCTTTAGATCGGGGTCGGGGGGGGGGGGGGCCAGGATCCCCCCCTAAAATTTTGAGAAATTGTTTTTTTCCTAGTAAAAAAGTAAAAAGTTAGAATGTGAAGAATATTATAGTATAGCATGAATTGTAAACCGGCCATCGATAATAATGCAGACTGAAACTAAACTTCGCATAACCTTTCAATAAAAACAACGAGGCAATGATGTTTTTTTTTTGCTCATCAAAGCCAAACCGGCAACCACGCCCACCCGGACCTCCCGAGTTGGGACCACTGCTGATTACCCCCCCCCCCCACCATTTAACTCCATCCTGGCTGCGCCCCTGTTGTTGTGGTCAGTTTGAATGTTTTTGTAAGCTAATTCTGGAGTTCTGAAACATACTTAGATTATCTACGTACAATTGTGATGTGGTTTGACTGTTTATTCAACTATGTAAGCTGCCTTTTAAAAGTGAGATTAGGTTGTATAATGAAAATTTTCACAGATAGAATGTTTTATATATATCAGGTTTTTCTCTTTGTTGTTATTTCACCATTTTTGAACGATACAATCACATGAGCATTGTAATTTCCTGTATGAGGACGAATAAAATACTATCTGTTTGTATCTGTATCTGTGGATCTTTTAATAAATCATTAGAAAGAGAAAGAGAGAAAGGAGTGGAGATAGCTGACATTCTTGTGTAAATTTATTTCATTTTTATTCTAATCTTTGTATTTACTACCGTAACCCTTACATTTGGAAAGGTAAGGTACATGCCCGTATCTTGATTCGGATACCCCTCCATGGAACCTTAAAGGGCAGGTTCACCCAAAAATATTATCTTCATATGTTTTAGTTTATCATAAAAAGTATATTCAGCCCTGTTTTTTAATTTTTGTGATTCGTTTTACCTATCATAATTATTGGTGAATTAGACGAAAATTGCTAAGTGGGGGGATAGTTCAAATTATAAGATAGAATCTCTATTCTTTTACATACAAAATGTCTGAAGGAGGGGTATTTTAAATAAATTGTTAAAAATCAATGGTCATTCTAAAAATGTATAGAAAAGTACTTTTCTTGTGTGTTTTAACCAAAATTGTTCATTTCTGATGTTTTTATATAATGTAAAGTAGCAATTTTTGTTTGATAATACAAAATTACCCACTTTGCTATTTTGTGTGTAAAAGAATAGGGATGAAATCTAGCATTAATTTGTATATTTATTTTTTAATTTATGAGACTCAAGGGGAAAAAATTCTAAAAATTCCCAAATAGGGCAGAATATACTTTTTATGATTAACTAAAACATATAATGAAAAGTAATTTTTTGGGTGAACCTGCCCTTTAAACGTCAGATTCGTGGCACTGTACGGTACCTTACACCAGATCAGCCTTTCACTATACTAAGCTGCCAACTCTCACGCATAATGCGTGGGTCTCACGCTGGGGACCCGTTTTGGACGTCTCACGCATCAATCGCATTTTCTCACACGCATGAGAAGTGAAAATGTATGAAATCAGACTAGTAATAATATACTTCAAAATAACCTCAGAATGATGAAAAATTGCATAACGATGTTTACAATTTTCATGAAAATGCACGAAAAACAACGACAGGTACAACACACAGGTCGCCACAAACGGTAAAACAAGACATAAAATAGGGCAAAGAACTTTTTTAATAAAGTTTATTTTTGCTGGTCGAAATCAAATTGGGTACTTGGGACCTGGTATGGATTGTCACGCTCGCTCATTGATTGTCTCCCAAACGTTGACATGTATATACTAAAGAACGACCATGCGAAAATTATCCAGCCGCAGTTACTGCAGTAATTCAGTTACAACAATTTTAGTTCAGTATCTGAAAGAGAATTACTGAAAACATGTTGAGATGAGATCTTGGATGTGAAGGCAGTCACCCAAAATAATCATTATTGAACCGGGTTACTGCAACTGCAATAGTCTTTGAATAATTTTGACATGGTCCCTACCATCTCTTTACTTGCTAGTTTCTAAAATGCATAATTTATTGTTTCCTTCAATTTTAATCAATACGTGCAGTCAGAAATTATGCACATACATTTCTCCAATTTACAAAATGAAGAAGACGCTATTGTCCCCAAACATTATACTGTGCACCGTAGCTTGGCAACGTTAACAATTCTAATTAAAATATTCAATAAATTCGTTGTATTTCTGTAACGTTTCATAAAATACGAGGTTTCTTATTTTCACAGCAGATGTATTTACACTGTCAGAGCTCGAATATTTGGGGCCAGCATATCGGTAAAATATGCTAATAAAATGACCAATAACTCAATCAACATTATGAACAGTGAAAATGAATATATTTTAATATACAACGGCTGCACAATTGTGGGCAGAAATTCGGAAATGGCGCAATTATCTTCTAACAAACCAACGCAACATTATCTTGCTAACCGGTATAATAATTTATTGGTTAACTCTTTTGAATCAGAGGAACACTGTCACGCAGGAGAGGTTCGACCATACAGTACACAATATAACAAAAGTGAAAAGTAACAATAACATTACAAAAAAAAAAAGAAAATGAGATAAAATATGACGGAAAAATATTCCACATGTAGTGAAAATCACTTTACACAAAAAGGCAAACACTCTCGTGCAGGAGAGTTCAAAAATAAATGTTAACGAAGAAATACTGTATTACAGTAATAAAGAAAAGCATATATATATACAAATATGAATCAATAAAATAAAATAAATAAATAAATCACTCAATCAATCAATCAAGTGTAATAACAAAGCAAAGCAAAGTACTGTATTTACAAAGTTACAGAACCCTTGATTCTTAGTATAATAATAACGACGACGACGTCGATGTCAACAATAATAATAATTAAGAAAAGAAAAAAAATATAAACCGGTAACACTTTATATTCATTACCATTCTAAATGCTATTCGTGGTTTTCCATAAGAGTCATTTTAGATCCCTTTCTGTTCCTAAATTAATTAAATGACCGCTATCACTTCTCAATGTTCCTTAAATTTATTCTTTTTTCCTGAGACGACACGAATATTATTCATTTACATACAAGCATATATTATATAAAACATTAAACGACCAACTTGCAGGGGCGATGCAGACTTTTTGAAAAGGAGGCCGGAAAAGAACGGTTGAGAGTCAAAGATTTAGGGGGTCCGGGGGGAATGCTCCACGGGCATTTTGTTCAGAAATGGCGACAGAGACGTGTTAAGGGATCAATTTTTGTCTTATTGCTGAATAATTTCGTTTTATAGATTGTTAATAATATTTTATTCCCAAAAAAGGGGAAATGGTGGTGGTGGGGTGGCCGGTTCCGGTCTGGCCCTTAAATCTACCACTGACTTGTAACGTTTCGATAGAACACCATGAATATCTGTCACAGTTAGTAGTTTATGACGGTCATCAAAAGTTTGTAGATAGAAAATTTGATGTAGCCATATTTTTTAATACCTTTAGCAACTTTTAAAAATGGAAGTGTCACGTATACGTTTTCGTTAGATTGAAAATTAGATTAGAAATTAGATTTCGTAAATTTGCAAAACCTTACTATTATGTAGGTATACATCAAGCAAATATTGCTTGGTAGTTACATTGATTCAAAATTATCCTGAATATTATATAAACTGCATTGATAATACGTTCTTTCTATACATGAATGTTTGTAGGCCTACATTAAATAGGCCTATAATAGGCCCCTAAACAGATCCGTGTTTCATTTTGTCTATGGTAATAACGCCTGTTGGTTGACTTGAAAATTCGGAATTTATGACCCTTGACAAGTTACGCCTGTGATTTTGTATAAAACAAACGTGTATCCTTTTCCATGTAATAGAAGATTATGTTATTAATGGCAAAAACATCTGTACAATACTTACGATTGCTATTCGATGAAATCCTATCTTCTGTGAAAAACGAAAGACTAAAATAACAGGTATTAGATAAACTAATACAAGTCATATATTCAGGCAAAGGAGTTTAGGCCTATTATTGGTTCAGCTGAGTGCAACAATGAACTACCCAAGCTGTTGAATTTGCGGAATATGGTTTTGTTATCCCCTCAGCAGTCAGAAATCGTAGAGGGCGGCATGACTCTTGCGTGTTTTCGCAGGAAAACAATTATCTGATACTTATCGCGATAAAAAAAAATTATCCGATATGCGCGGCAGAAATACAGCGGGTGTTGATCCGGTTGTGACTGGAAAAATCCAAATAATCTGTAACCTAAATTCAACAATCAGGGGCGGATCTAGGAAAAGAGAAGTGTGGCGGGCAGTGGTAGGCACCACCGGCTTGTTACCCATTTTCAATTTGACATGCAAAAGGTGTTTATTTTAAGTAGTACACATGGCCATTGTAGAGCAGTGTATCAAATTGATTTCTGTTTACATGCGTACTAGAGGACTTGCGTTGTCACGATGTACGATATTGAGCGTGAGAGGAGTTTCATTCTAATCGAACTTGAACTCGCCACATAGCTCCAAATGGCCGAGTGGTATAGGAGTCTGCATATCAGGCAGGTGACCCGGGTTCAAGTCCCGGTTGGGAGCGACTTCTTTTCACTCTCAGCAGATTTTCTCAGTATTTACGTTTCTATTTATAAATACCGTATCCAAGGTTATCTACTTGGCAGTTTACACCACTTCTGATTATAAATAATTATAAAAACTAGGCCTATACATGTTTTAAAACTTTAGTGAATCTTTAATCAGTATTTTTAAAATTATTTATAATATAAATGATTTTAAACCAAAAAGATTCATCTCTAAATGTGGCTCATATTCGCGGAAATGAATTAAAGATTGTATATTTTAATGAATTTCTTCAGGGATATGCATGCTTGAATTTAAGTTTTTCTAGATGTCTTTGGTTAATGTTTTTATATTTGAATGTGTATATGCATAGTTGACTAAAATACACTTGTAATATATGTTAATACGATGAATGAATGTTCAATTCGTTTATGCGTTCTTGGTATTTAAGTGTCGATGATGAAAGTTTGCAAATTTTAGACATTCTGTGTTGTACTTGTTCAAGTGAAGTAATGTGTTTAAGTATGGGGATCATGCTGGTAATTCATATTCTATTACTGGTCGTACAATGGCTCTGTAATGTTTGCTTATGTAGGCCCTAAATAAGCAAACGCACTATTTTTCATTTCTCAAAGACGAAACAGTAAACTATTGTTATTATAGAATTCATATTCTATTACTGGTCGTACAATGGCTCTGTAATGTTTGCTTATGTATTTTTTGGTTTCAAAAGGGGGGGGGGTGGGCCAGGGTCCGTTGGCCCCCCTTGGAACTGCGCCTGCGAAACTCATTATAAGGGTGAGTAGGAATTAAAAGAGCAATAAACCTACACACAGTACCGTTCTGTTTATTGAAGAATTCAACTGCGTTCGTCCTGTTGTTATTTCTTTATCAAAAAGAAACAATCATAAACTATTACACACCTTATGTTGAGGAATTAAATGAAGAAATTAAATGTACAGAACCTGCCAAAAGGCAGAATACCAATGATAATAATAATAAATACATTTGTGTAAGTCTTATCATTCATCCAGGTAGTTGATAATGAAATATATATAGTAAAACACTTCATCTGGACTTACGTGTTTTATTGTGGTAACGTTTCACGTCTTATCCAAGACGTTTCTTCAGGCCGACTGATGTTATCGTCAATATGTTGACCTGTGACCG
>JAOTQE010017409.1:0-10799 GCA_025631205.1 Nesometra sesokonis | reverse complement strand
CTGAATGCATTCCGCTTCGATGTTGCGGGACAGTCCCGGGACGCTTCACCCCGCAATTGACTTTTTACGCTGTTTACTCTGCAAATCGATTCCGCAATTATTCGTCCCGGAACGCACAATTGCGGGACCATTCAGCAATTGTGTTGGCAGTGTAAAAGGGGTATGAGACAGGCTAGTACCAGCCTTTTACTTTTACAATTCATATGCCTTTCTACGTGGAATTGTTTATATGCTGATGGTGCAACATCTGAACAGGTCACAATCAAATGTTAGGTTTTTGCATTTCAATTTGTATGTCTGTAAAATGTCCCTACATTGAGTTTATACCTGCCAATTTGCGTGAGACAATGCATGACACAAACCCCGCCACCGGTACTCGGCCACAATTTCTCCAGTTTTGTTCTGACAAGCAAAAAAAAAAAAAGCGGGTTCCCTCAAACCAGCTGCTGGATCCGCCCCTGAACAAAGACCAGTGTCTTTAAAAAAAATAACAATAACATCTCAATAATATTTTCATGAAGTTAGTAATTTTTATAATTACTTTATTAGAAAGTAGTTTACAGAAATTGTTCATTTGGAACTAGAGATTCTGAGGGCAATTTATTTGATTGTTAAAAATAATATTCTAAGCTGCAATCGCTGTCTACTAAATGTAATGTGTTTGCATTAAAAACAAAGGAAGAGATTAATGAAATAATTGACTTGTAAAGTGCTAATTCAGAGCTTCCTTTTAAAAGATAAATAACTCTCAAGTTTGATTTTATTGGCATAGTATTTGGAAGTAATAGTCTTCCAGTTTAGCTTCAATAAGTATGAATCTTTGACCTTTGAGACTTTTGGTAGTTGGTTTGAGACTTTTGGTAGTTGATTGAAGTAACCCTTTCACTGCCTGCCCCTGGTACACTACCGGTGGTAAAAAATGTTGTTAAACGGCCTGCCCCTCCCCCGGTACTACAACATACTTGGCTATTTTTAAACCCACCCTCTTTAGTTTTTATGCCATCCTTGACAAATTTCCAATTTAAAAAGAATATGCATTCCCCAGAATGTGCACCCTCTATAGTTTTTATGAAAAATTCATGTTTTTTCATGATTTTACCGAAAAATGTTTATTTGTGTCTACTTTGTTATAAAATGACAAAAATCATTCAAACTTTTGATATTTCTATTTTTAGTATAATAAACAGTAAATAATAAGTAAATAAGGAAGTAAATTTCTTGGAGAAAATAGTAGTTTTTTCACAGATTTTATGAAAAATTGAATGAAAATGGATGCCATGACGTCATGTGACGTCATCATTATGCAGATTTCTAATTTTTCCCCTCCCATAATAGGTAAACATCTTGCTCACCCTAACACACAAAAACACCCGGCAGTGAAAGGGTTCATACAGTGCTACATACAGATTCTTTTTAAAAAGTTATATTATAAACACTGCTTATTAATTAATTTCACCATGTTGAATCCTTAAGGCCGGCACACACGTAAGCCAATGGCGCGTGCCAACAGTCACTCGTGCCGCCGCTGCACGCCAACAGCTTACATGTGCGGTGAATTTACGTACGCCAACGGTGCAGCGCAAGGTTTATAACATGTTTGATATTTAACAGCTATTCATGCCAAAGGTGCACCGTGTGCGGGGGTCGTAAGCTTTGCCCTTACGCCGTTTATATGGCAACAGGCCTACGCTGTTAAGTGTATGCGTGCGTTAATTTACAACATTACATCTGCGCACAGGCAATTAAATTATGAACGTGTGCGAACACCTAACAAAGCGGACCTGTTGCCATATAAATGGCATAAGGGTAAAGCTTACGACCCCCGCACACGGTGCGCCGTTGGCACGAGTAGCTGTTAAATATCAAACATGTTAAAAACCTTGCGCTGCACTGTTGGCACACGTAAATTCACCGCACATGTAAGCTGTTGTCGTGCAGTCGCGGCACGAGTGACTGTTGGCGCAAGCCGTTGGATTACATGTGCGGCAGCCTTATACTCTTGGTATACTAGGAATGAACAGTGAGTGGTAGTGGTGATGGTGATACCTCATGTGTCCAGAAGTTGCTGTTGACTCCAATAAAAGTGCAAATGTCTTTTAAAAGAGAATGATTGAAAAGCTGCAATAATAATTTTGATGAAGAAACAGCAATGGTATATAATAATTAAAATGATATACTTTTTTTTTATCACAGATTGCATCGGTAGATGCTTTAGTAACACTGTTCAAAGGTTGGGATATATCACAAACGGAACGATTGCTTGACAAGATTGAAAAAGTAAATGAGGAACGAAAAGAAAAACAAAGGAAACGGAGAGAGGCAGAAATGCAAAAGTAAGAATATTTTTTAATTTATATTGGAAATATTTCAGTATATAGTAAGAATAACATGAAGACTTTAAGCCTCTTTTCCTGTCGATCATTATTCTAAAATCGCTGATTTTAAATGGTGTTTTGAATCGTTATAAAAACGTTTAAAAAGTAACGATAAAATTCAAATCGCGCTGGATTATTTACTGCGCAGTGCGTAACGAAATTCCTTCGCAACAAATTAAAATCGCAACAAAACAAAAATGATGTTTTTTAATTAAATATATATTAGTATGTTCTGAAGCAAGTTACAACTCCCAAAAATTTAATAAATAAACAATATATGTGATTTATTCTAGACCCAAAATGTTGCGTGTAGTGTTGCCCTGTGATCACCCAAATTTAAAGATGCAAATCGTCAAACTTGAACTTGGTTTAACTTTGACGATTAAAATCATTAAGTTTTGTTGATGTCGAGATTAACGTAAAAAGTGACCCCTTTTTCTGTTGTTTGTTGCGAAAATCAAAAACGCCATTTGAAAACGCTGTTTTTGGGATTTACAATCGACAGAAAATGGGCTTTATGATGATGATGATTGCAGTAAACTTGGAAACAAAGCCTTAACAATCATATCCTTTTGATGTCGGTGGACGAAAATTTACCGCAAATTTAAGCTGTTCGATAGCAGCAGCACCAGTGACTGTTGGCATGCACCGTTGGCTATGCATGGTATGTTTTAGCATCTCATACGAAAACTGATGCATTCAAACCAGGGACTATGGGTGTTTGTGATTCAGTGCATACTGTATAGTACAGATTAACCTATTCGGCTAAATATCACAATGCTAATTTTACCAATCATTGAATTTGAATTTATTAATTTTTCAGATTAGACAAGCAAATTGAAGATGCTGAGAGTGAAAACAATATTAAACAAAAATTACTCAAAAAGGCTTATGAAGAACTTGAGAAACGTATTACAGAACATGACAATTATGCCCTCACCGGCCACAAGACTGATATAACTATACAGGTACACTATACAGTGTTCGGTTCATACTAAATGGCAAACAGAATCAAACAAGAGCAAACAGGCCTATACCAAACAAGGGTACTAATCATTTTTATAAACTGGATTGATTTATCCTTGTTCACTGATTGGTTAGAAGCGTATCGCATGATCAAACATAATCCAACCACCAGTAAAAGACTATTTTACGGATGCTGTCCCAATTTCAACACCAGATGGCGCTATCTGATGTGACCCGGCGCTGGTACCAGTGGCCACCGCAGTGTTCAGCACTGCACTGAACTCAATCAATGAATGTATAAATCCAGTATATAATACAAATATATACTGAGATGAAAGGCTCTGGATTAAAACTATGGGTCTCTGAGTGACTGCAAAAGTACTATTTGCTTTGGGGCTGTGCCCCTCAGCAAATACTTTTGCACTCACTTCGGGACTCATAGTTTTAACCAGAGCCTTTCATTTCAGTATATATTTATATTTTGCATTTTATCAACTTTATGGGTAAATCTTTAAACTTAAACTTGAATAAACCAAGCAAATTTACTGACTTGACTGACAGTTTCAGCCACCTCCAACAGTGATCTTAGGTCGCCTAACAACAGAGCATTATGCATGATTCAGTAAGTGGGCCCCTTCATCTCAGTTCATTGTCCTCAGCTTCTGATCCATATCGCCTCCTTGATGCGTCTGATTCATCGTCTGCTCTGTTATCGTCTGCTCTATGATCTAAGGGACCCACTGAGTCATGAATAAAACCCTGTTGTTGGGCAACCGCCACCTACCAGCGAGCAGATTGCTTAACAATAGCTTTCACTGAAGATGACCACAGTTAGTTTAGAGTGAAAATGTTGTCCTGTTTGGTTTAGTTTGTTATTAGAACCACTATGCACACAAACCCACACTGTAATTATTAAGTTGGTTTGTATGGGTTTATGGATAGATCAATAGAAATTACAAACAGGAAATTCAGGGGTTTCAAGTGAAAGTTCAATTCATGTTGATGTTATTGTGGAGATGGAGGTCAACACCAGATACTAATGTACAAGTTAAGGTTAACAGTGGCATATCCGAACTCATCACACCCTCCCCCCCTCACTCCCACTTTGGAGGCAGAAAAAATAAAATTAAGTATAAAAATTGAGGCTCAAAACACCTCTTCAGAGGAAATGAGCACCCCTTGTGAAGAAAAGAACTGTAATGTAAAAAAAAAAGCATTATCTCATCCTTTTAAATTGTGTAAAACATTTCACTTGTAACCTTTAGTGAAATTTAGGTGCAGGTTCAATTCCCTATTAGGACTATACGAAAAATATTGTTTTGAAACAAAGCACCCTCAAAATTTCCCAACGATCACTAAAGAGGATGCGTTGCTTTATCTTAATTTTATTCTCCTGTAGGTTGTACATGATGCTGAACATGAGCTTGAGATGTGTAAGATAGCTGCAGAAGAAGCAAGGGATAAACTATCACAACTTAAACTAAACAAGAGGGAGCAGCAACGTCAAGGACAAAGTAAATTCTCTTCTTTCTTCTACTGATTATATGGTTTACAGTTAGACTCGCCATAAAGTCAACTATGCCTAGTAGAATTATGTTAAAGATGTATTGTCACTCAAAAATGGCCAAAAAGTCATAATCATAAATTTTGAAATTAACTTGCTCATATTAAAGTAACATCAAAGTTATGAACTTGAGAAGAGAAATTACTGTATTTAAAAATTGCTTAATAAGATTTTTACACCAAAAAATGACCTAAATTTTAAGAGGTTTCCAGCCTTTTTATGGATTTTTAATAATTTTAAGCGTTATAATATTGCAAAGTAGGGGTAAATATATTTTTAATATTCTAGTTTTGGGTGGAATGATCATAATTTATATATTTCTTCAATAAGCAAGTTATTTTCAAAATAAATTTTTTTTCATTTTTCAGGTGACAATGCATCTTTAAGTCAGATTTATTTTTCATGCCGTTTTTTTTTTGGTTTTTATTGGATTATCTCTAATTCAAATTTTACGGAAGTTATTTTTTTTCAATGGCATTTTGGATTCGACTTAGGCAAGTTTAAATGTATAAATGTCACTAGTGTACAAGTAATAAATTGTTTTGAGTATGAATATTTAAGTTTCCCTGCCAAATTTTATAAAAAAAAAAACAAGATCCCAGAGGATGCATAGGCCTTTAAGACCAATGTCTAGCTATAAAATCAACTACAGTATAAGATCACATTATTTAATATTTTATCTTACTAGATTTTTAAATTTATTTTTGTCCTAAAGGATTCCTATAGAACAATCAGTCTATAAGTGCCAATAGAATTTATAGGATCCTATAGGATTCATGTTTGCACTATAGAATCCTATAGGATGATAATAAAATCCTATAGGATCCTAAAGGACAAAAGAGTAGTCCTATAGGAGAAAACACGAGTCCTATAGGATCCAATATAACACAACACGAGTCCTATAGGATCCTATAGAACAAAACATGAATCCTATAGGATCCTATAGAACACAACGTGAGTCCTATAGGAATCCTATAGGATTCTATGGAATCCTTTAGGATCCCATAGGATCCTATAGAAGAAATCGTGATTCCTATAGGAATCCTATTGGATCCTATAGAATTCTTTAGGATTCCATAGGATCCTATAGATCAAAACGTGAGTCCTATAAGAATCCTATAGGATTCTATAGAAGAAATTGTGAGTCGTATAGGGATCCTATAGGAATCCTATAGGATTGTAAGGGACCCCTCCCACTCTTACACCTTACACTGTCAAACAAAATACAATCCCGGGTCATCCCACGGGTAATTAGGGAATGAGTTGCCATTTGCACAGGACCAGACAATGCGGAATGAATCTGCTTAATTACGTCAATTCATCTCGGTTTACGACTAGTTTATTTTAATTTAATGGTATTTTAAACATAAACACTTAAATTAAATTACACATGCCATGCAATAAAATATTCTAATATTATCCATATTTATTTTTAAAATGGTTTCAAATAAACTGTTTATTCTAATAAACCTACTATTGAGTATATTTGTATCAAACAAATGAGGATGTTAAATGATCTGGAATTTGAAATTGGAACCATTTACACTGCTATTGAAATGAATCGAGGCTGAATGTATTCCGCTTCACAATTGCGGGACCATCCATATGCGACCGTTGTTTTGCACTGGTTACACTACAAATCAATTCCGCAATTGTACATCCCTTGATGCCCAATTACGGGACGATTTCGCAGTTGTGTTGACTGTGTTCAAGGGGTAATATTTAATAACATACTATTGCATATACTTTATTAGATCTTGAAGGAGTTGAACTTCCAGGGGTTAAAGTTAACATCAAGGAACTAGACGATGTCTTGATGAGAGATGTTGGAGGAAAAATGGAAGCAGATGGAAGGTAAGAAAAATTCATCAAAAATCTGATGAATAATATTATAATAATTGAGAGTTAAAAGTGTGTGGAGATTTGCTGTGTAGTTTAGTAGTTCATTTCATTTATTTATTTAACCACATGGTATGTGACTTCTGAAGATAGAGTGCCCTATGGCTCATAAGCCAGAAGTCCCGAAATAAGCCAGTTCGAAGTACCGTCGAGTCTCGTCTAGTCTAGTGCTGTTTTCACCACCTTGAACAGTTCAACAGTTTTCTTTTTTCAGAAATCAGCACATGTAGTGTATCACAAATTTTACTTTGAACAATTTTTAAGGGTGTCAGTCATTTTACATAATTCTGGTATAGTACGACCTGTGATTATTAATCCATAAAAAGTAGCTTTATCCATTTCTTTTACATCAATGATTTTTCTAAAAGAGATTTTACAATTAAAATCACCAGTTTCAAAGTACACTTTTGTATTAGCTAGATAACTCCAACACATTTTTAAAAATTCTTAATTGCTTTTTCCACCCATATTTTAGGTGGCCTCTACTGATTGACAGTTCTAATAGGACCAGCACATTTCTCCGATACCAGGATACCAACTACCTGAATGCTTTGAACCCCTCCACGATGCAACCAGAGGTCATAAGAATGGCACTGCTTGGTGCTCTCAGGTATCTAACTCTTTACTATTTTCGCACCGTCCTGGAGGCAGAAATGAACAAGAGTAGCATCCAGAACAGGGCCGTAGCCTGGATAGAAAAACAGACGAGGCGCGATGGGGCCAGGCTGAACATAGGGCTATGTCCCTACAGAAACCATAGAGGGCGCTAAGCTATAATATGAAGGGAAATGAATTGGGAAAAAACACCACCAAGAAACATCTAGAAAATCTGATTAAACCGAGTGAAAAATATAATTGACAAAGCGCTAGAAAACAAATGCTCATGTTAAGCCAATGAATGATGTCAGATGACGTCTAATGGTTTCTTGGGTGAACATGCTTAACTTATGATGAACGTTTTCTCTACAATTCAGAATTCAAGCCAGTCTTTGATTCAATCGCTATGCAAAGCATTCAATTATTAAAACAAAACAAACAAAGCATTGCTGATTTTTTTCTCTGAATTTAAAGTATTCAAACTGCGCATGTGCTTTAATACCAAGTTCAAGTAATAAATAAAACGACGCGTGGTTTTTATTGATAGGAATATAATTGCTGCGCGTCATTTTATCACTTGACCTTAATCTGTACATGCGCAGTTGAAAGCGTGAAATTGCTTATTGATTGTAGTTATGGCAAGCCATTTGTAATATTCCATTTATACCTTTATTGAGGCTTAGCATAATGCGCTATATAAAAATTTCATTATTTATTATTATTATTATTTTTATTATTATTATTATTATGATTATTGTCGTAGGTATGGCAAGCCCTTTGTAATTGATATGCATGAGGTTGATATGTTTGAAGCATGTGGAAGGCGGTTTGATGAAGTTTGTAAAAGACTGTTAGAAGAAGTTATGAACAAGGAAATATTGAAACCGGAAAAGTAAGTATTGTTTACAATTACAAGCTAATTAAACAAGTACCCATATGTAACTCAATACTTCAGTCATTAGAACCGTCTTTATGCATCTATCAATTGTATGACGAACTATTAGTGAAAGGTGTGTCATGGTCGGATCATTGACCAGTTAATTTTGACCAAGGATGCCGTCAAAAACATGATAATTGGGTGCATGAATTTGCAAATGAACTAATGTGTACCAAATTGTATGCATGCAAGATCTCACCACAAAATGTGTCTCATGGTTAAAAAAAAAATGTGTTACTGGCGTCTTCGAATAGAGCACAATATAAACAGTCATCTACATTAATTATTTTCCAAAGATATGAGCAATTGAAGTTTTTCTGTTATACTCATTTGAAATTTTGGATCATCTCCCGGGCTCCAGGAATTATCAAATTTTCTCCCAGAATTTAGTTTTCTCCAGGAAATTTTCCAGATTCTGAAAAATTTCACAATTAGACCATATTTTTTGACTATTTTTTTTCAAAATATTGGATGATAATAAGGAATGTAAAGTTAAGCCATATGTTTTGTCTTTCTGAAGATTGCATACCAACAGTGACAGAATCAGAAACTACTGTTCTATAGTAAGCAATGTGTTTAACAAGGATATTTTACACACATTTTATGAAGTGTACACATTACAAATGGTGTACGGATGACAACAAGAAATCTCCAGGAATTCTGTTTTTACAACTTGGGACCTCTGTTATGGTGATGAACTAATATTTTTTTGTGGGGCCTGGGTCAATAAATTGAAAGTGACTTGGTGTAAACATTTATTCTTGGTGTAATTGGTTGTTACTGTTTATTTTAAAGGTATTCAAAACTAATCAAGGAATCAGACGGCAAAGATTACAACGCAGATCAGTTCCTGGAAGCAAGAGTGAAGCGGTTCAAGTTCATAGTTGTAATGAAACTAGACCCATCGGATGAAATGATGGAGAAGATGTATCCAATTAGGGTCGTTGTTGGATGAAATCATCACTTCTCCCACAAACTGGTGAAATGCGATTTTGGCCCAACAGTTTCATTTCATTTCCCATTATACATATTCAGAACATTTTAGTCCAAGTACCAACTCTGAAATCAAATTATTTAATTAATACAGCGATGTAAAAATTAGTTACCTTTGGAAGAAGAAATGAATCAATTGTGTCACATTCTGTGTAGCCAGATTTGCCACATAAGCACATGCTTACATACTAATGTTACCATGTACATACCTGCCAACCCTACCGATTTTGGCGATAGGCTACTGCATTTTCGACCTTCCTACCACCTACCGCTTTTGGATGGAAATCTTACCTCCTTTTAAAATTTAATACCAAAATAAAAACGTACACGGTGAAAACTGAAATCCACCAAAATAGGTAGTGAATTGACACTAAAGGGAACCATTTTCAGCCTAAATTCCCCCAATAATATAAGTCGGGGCGAGATGACCTTTTTTTGCTCACCGTAGTAAATGCGGCAAACGAGGGCGCAGGTGCATTTGCATTCAACTGACTTTCTGACAAGACAGCCTACCACTTTCGAGAGTACAAATGTTGGCAGGTATGCATGTAGGAGTAAATATTTTTGGTTACACGACTGTTGAATACATTATTAAAAGATTGCAGATACAACTAAAAATGTAATTTGGTAATTACTTAATTTCTCTGTAACATTCAGAATATGTATAGATAATTCTCCATTTGAAACTGAGTGCTGCAGCCCAATTTAACACAAAAAATAATCAACAAATGTGTTAAAAACTTTAATCACATTTTCCTCAAAACAATTCTTTAACGTGGGAGGAGCAATGAAATAGTGGAAAAGATGTATCCAATCAGGGTCGTTGTTGGATGACAATTAAGGTGCAGTGATGTATCCAATCAGTCGTTGGATGACGTGCCTGTGTGTGACTTATTAAAGCCTTGATTTTTATGCTGCTGTGAACCTCTGTGTGTGTTAAAATTTATTCCAAATATATTTGATCCATTTTATTTTGTTACCAATAATATTTTAATAAATAAAAATGTAATAATAAAATATAATTGACGTATTTTCACTTAGTTTTGAACATCAAGTGTACATTCCCATTAGAGTGTTTGATCAATTTTACCCTACATTTTCAATGAAATGCAGGGTAATTTTGAATTAACCACCTCACTGGCTTATCACATTATAAAGGACACGATACTGTACAACTATTAGAAGCAATCAAGTGGAAACTAATCAAATTATTCATTGTGACAAGACTTGACAAAACTCTCTAATGGGGATGTACACCTAATGATCATTTAATTTTCTCTTAGGCCGTGTTTCCGCAGGAATTTCAGATTATCCAATAAAATATCATCTAATCAAATCAATTTTAACACGTTGACTGCCAGCGACGAGTATACTCGCCAACCGGGCGTTGATATGTGTGCCAGTGACGAGTATACTCGTCAAAAACAGTGTACCTTTATAACGTTGCTCACGACACATGCGTACAAAG
>JAOTQE010017398.1:0-10800 GCA_025631205.1 Nesometra sesokonis | reverse complement strand
AGTAGTTGGTATAAATTGATTATTGTTGTCTATTGTATTTGCTTTTTCTTTTTTGGACAAAATAAATGAAATGAAATAAAATTAAATTTACCAGTAAAAATTACAATTTAGCAGTAAAAAATTTGTTTTTGAAAAAAAAAATTATGATATAATTTTGATTTTCATACATTTTTTTGTCCTCCTTTACTATTTAGTATTACAGAGGATACTGGAATGCTCATAGATGTAAATATTTGGGATAGGGCTAAAACCATCCCAAAAGCCATGCCCGACATGCCATGCTTTTGAACAATTTACCAGTAAACATTTTTCAGTTGGGAGAACACTGCTATTCCAGAGCCAAGCCAAATGAGACATAAGGCGGAAAATTGAAAATTGAGTTTTTTATGGGTTATAAAACTACACATTACAGTATTGTCTTTAACATGCAAAAAAAAAATCAGTTTCATACGATGTTTCCTTGCGAAGTTGTGAACGGTCGAATTTTGATCATTCAAAATGTAAGTTTTGAGAAAACTGCATTTGAAAGTTTTTTATCCGTATACATTGACTAAGCAAGGTAATTTTAAATTGTTTTTTAAATCATTTTTTGATCATATATCTGAAAATGGTTAAGGTGGTATGAAAGTTGAATGTATGAACTGTATATTTTTTAAATAAAATAAAATTTGAAAGAAATTGACAATTTTTAAAATTTCTGCCTATTGTGATAAACTAGCATTTGCGACTTATGTCTCATTTGGCTTGGCTCTGCCACATATTTAGATAACAAAATGAAAACATATAAGCAAGACACAATACATTCAGTGAATAGATAGCTCATTCCATGTACAGATGTTTGCATAAGGTGATATAATGATATCAGCTAGCTACTGTACCATATGGTACATTAAGCATACATAGGTACTTGTATTTGGACAATTATGGGAATTATTTAAGGGAATTTACTACATTTTTATTTTTTCTATTTACACGTTTTCACAGTGTCCAAAGAATCTATAACATGATGTTCTACAGACATTTAATAATTGTGAAGCACTTAGAGGCCTTGGCAATAAGCGCTATATAAATGTCACATATTATTATTATTGTCATTATTATAGTAGTAAATAAGTAGTAAGTTGTTGTTACTGTTATTGTTATATTCTGATTTTTTTTAAACTTGACATGGCAGTAGCCTACATTATCAAGATTTAACTGAATTGAGCCAATTTACAACACATTTTAAATTTTAAAAACAAATATGTCCTATATATGTAAGAAAAAGAACATACTAAACCTCCCTTGGGTTTGTGAAAAGTGGTCGCTTACGAGAGGTTTAGCCAATAGAAAGCCAAACTTTTTAAAACCACATACAATATTCATACATTCATCTGTAATAGTTACTGTAGGTTTTGTAACTTTTCGAAATATGAAAGAGAAAACAGATACTTCATAAATTCATCTTCAAACATTTGAATAGAATACCTTGAATTTCTGTCAGTCGGTAAGTATTTTAGGACAATCATCAACGATTCGTAGGTGAAAAATTGATATATTTGCAGGGCCGTAGCCAGTTTAATCCAACCCCTGCCACTCACATCCACCCCTTGACCACACATTCCTGAAACACCAGCCTCACCACATCTGTTTTGCAACTCTGGTTATGGCCCTGATTTGTTAACACATTTAGTAATTTTTAAAAATGGAAGTGTGATGCATCCGTTTTTGTTATCCTTAAATTTGTGAAGATGATTATGATGTAATCAAACTTTAAACGTTACAAAAAAAAGTTGCTTCACTAGTAAGTATAATGAATAAAATAAAGTAAAATGGCAGTCCCACGTAGGCATCTATAATTTTGATTTTGTCAGGCTAGATCAAAATCGTGTAAGTGAAATAATAACCGTTTTCTAATTATTGTATTTTTAGCATTCTCTTGTCATACAAATTATTTACATATGTCACATATATTTTATGTTGTTGAAGTCTTTGTATTTGGATTAAATTTATTTTCATTTATTGATGAATTTGAAACTTCTGTGAAAGATTGCGCAATTTCGACATAGCAACAGCATTAGATTTGATTGGTTGGATTCCGAAATAGTAGGCGCATACATGGAACTGCACTTGGGGCTATCTATCCTGTGGAAGTTCACCATCTAGCCGTAAATAATATATCTAAGGAGATTATATTGGTTGCACAAAAAAATACAAGCTTTTTGGGTGACCATTTAGATAAATTATCACAGAAAAAATACAAATTGTTAAGCACAAAAGTGTCGACGGTCGCTTACAGTACTGGAGTTGGCCACTATGAGAGGTACCATTAGATGAAGGCTTTTGAATAAGTGTCCATTATGGGAGATGTCCACTTACAAGAGGCATCTGTACAGGGAGGCTTAACTGTACATTAGAAATACCGTAACATTACAGTATTAAAAAAAAATTATAAATAATAGTTGATATAACAAGGAATATTTATTATATATTTAGTTGAATGCACTTGAGGAAGATATGATAATTTTTTTATAATCCAACAATAAATTTATTCATGCTATTCAGGAAGTCCATTTTTTGTTTTACTATATTTATTTTTAGTTCATGTTGTAAGACGAAGCAAAGGAAACAAATGGAGGTTGTACTCGGAAACGTTTGATTGTCCAGATTCAGCCACAACAGAGAAGTGGGTAGAACGGCTACAGGCAACAATTGAACAAGGTAATGTGTGGTGAACATAAAATATCTTTTATAAAGTGTACCGTTTGTAATTGGGTTTATCTTATAAAATCGTTTCTGCGTCAGGGAGATGACTGAATTGCAGTTGTTTTGCTCAAGTCTGATGTAAAATGTACCAAAAAGAGAATATGAACCAGACAGTCTCACTACCAGTGTACAAGAGACTCACAATTCAGTAATCTATTATGCCAATGAACAGGTGTTCAAGAGACTTACAGTTCAGTGATTGGGACTCTCGTCCATCATACAAGACTCACAATTCATTGGGACACTTATCCATTAGGCCAGTGGTATAGAGACTCACAATTCAGAGATTGGCCAATCATCCATCATTCCAGTGAATCAAGATACACGGGATTCACAGTTTAATGATTGGGACACTCATCCATCATACCAATGGTACAAGAGACTCACAATTCAAAGATTGGGACACTCATCCATCATTTCAATGAATCCGAGTACACGAGACTCACAGTTCACTGATTGAGACAATCATCCAACATGACAATGAAATGTGGATGCCTTTAAATGAGGACCTGGTTGAAATATATGAGGAAGGTTGCTGTGGAAATGAATTAACCACACAAAGCTACACAATGCAAATGCTTGATATCATTGGAAAGGAACTAGTCACCCTGCCATACTATGCAGAATCTTTGTATCATTGAAAAAGGAACTAGCCATCCCGCCAAACTACTGCACAAGGCAAAGGCTCAGTCCGATTGCTTGTTTATAGCTCATTTTCAGTATTAAATATTGAACCACATTTATTTTTACTATGTTTCTTTTTCAGGGCCTGTGAGACCAAAGCGAATATATGTTATTGTCAATCCATATGGCGGAAAAGGGAAAGCTCCTAAAATATATCAGAAAAAGGTGGCACCTATTTTTAACCTTGCCGGAATTAGCACAGAAGTTATAGGTAAGACCAGATTTATGATATAAAATATTACATTGATATTACATACAATTTGTATAAAATGGGATTGGTGCCCTTTTCACGCCAGTGGTGCCCCTCAAAATCTAGTCAATTCTGACCTGACCCTTACAAAGCCCAAATTGCTTTGTTGTTAAAGATATTTAAAAACATAAAATATACAAATAAGCAAATTATGAGCACTTCAAACATTATAGTACCCCTACCTTGAGTGCCTATAACTCTAAAATGACTTGAAATTAAGATATTTTGCATGTGGTCATTGTATTAAACAAAGTCAGCAAAATCCATGATGTGACAGTAACAATTTTTTTGAAAATTTTTTTTGACAGGTAATGTCCCCAACTTTTTAGGGGGCATAGTATAGCATCCAGATCATCTTTGGCTATAATTTGTACTATGGCCCTCAAACCAGTCTGCTGACCAGTCGCCAGTGAAATTCATGTCGGACCAGTCAAATAGCCAAATTTCTTGTCCGTTTTAACACTTAATTAAAATTTTAAGAAAATATTTTCATGAAAATATTTACTTTTAACTCAGGAAACATGGTTACTATTATAAATTAAAAAATGAAGAACAAATCTGATGGCTTATTCCCAATACATTCTATCCTTATTTTATGAAGCCCCACTGCAGGGTGACAGCTATGTGCAAGTCCGAGTCAGAAAATAATGAGCAGTATGATGGCAGACCATCAACAAAATTGAAGAACTAAGCTTATGGACTTCTACACAGGGATCTGGGTGGAGGTGGGTGGGGCCACCCATCCTAAAAATGTTCCACCCACCCTGAAGCTTATTTTAAGGCCTTCCACCCAACCTAATTTAAACACACCACCCAAAAGCCGGACACACTGGGTCGTGCAATGGTCGCACATCTAATCCGTTGGTTCCTGTGCGCATCGAGTACTCCATGCTGCGTGTGTGGTTGCCAGACGCGATGAGTCTTCTACTCGTCATCCGACAGTTTTTTTTTTGTGATTCCCTGTTGAATCACTAAAAAACCCGTCGGCCGACAAGTAGAAGACTGTCATTGCATCTGGCAACCTCACACACAGGGAGCGACAGTTTAGTTGTGCGACTATCGTATGACCACCCACCGTTGCATTGTTGCTGCCCATCCTAGGATTTTTCTCTCTACATCCCTGCTACTGTACATACCTAATGAAAGTTTATGTACTTGAATGAATTTGAATTTGACAAAACATAACAATGGTGTTGATCTGATTTACTTTCAGAAACCACACACGCTAACCATGCATGGCAACTAATGTTAGATAAGAACTTTGAAGGATTTGATGGGTAAGAAAATGGGTTAGAGGAGGTGTTTATAGTCAAAAAAGGGTGTTTTGGAGGCAGTATTTTTTTTAGAAGTGAAAAGTATGGCTACCTTCACTATCATTAATCACTAATTTTTAAAATGCATAATGTTAAAAGTTGCCATAGACTATGGGAAGCCAGTAACTTTTTTCTTCTAAAGAAAAATATCAATATTAACCCTTTCACTGCTGGGTGTTATTCCAACCTCTGTGCGGGACATGTTTGTAAGGAAAATAAGTGATTTAAAAATAAATGGCAAATATATACTAAAAAGATTATTTCAGAATTCAGTTATTATGATGGGGTGGGAAGGGTTTGGCTTATAGAAAAAAATGGAAATATGCATAATTATGATGCCATTATGAAGACATGTCGGCCATTTTGGATTTTTTCATCAAGTTTGTGAAAAAAGCTTGTTTTTCACCAAGAAATTCGTAATGGATGCGGTTTTTTACACCGGATCATGATGTAGACACACACATTGAAATAAAATATAAAAAGTTTGGATAATTTTCATTATTTTATAACAAAATAAACACAAATTAACGTTTATCAGTAAAATTGTAAAAAACGTAACATTTTCATAAAAACCAATTTAAAATTAGAAGGCGTATAAATTGAAGAATATTTTTTTGTTTTAATGTTGCAAATATCTCAGAGTTAATAGGGAAAATGAAGAGAGCGCATGCAGTATAGGCAATTATTTTGAAAGAATGATTTATTTTAGGTCTGGTAGTACTGGGCCCACGCCATTCAACAAAATTTTTTTTGACATGCAGCAAAAGGGTTAAATGAAAATTATCTTTTGCCCATTGGAATGGTTAATTAAATTAGGAAAACAGTGTACTGACTAATCAACACCAGAGAGAACCCAGTGGTAATAAGTCTTCTTCAGATTTATATAACCAAAACCAAATTTTCTCAAGTGGTTGCTTATGGGAGGTAAATTTTCATCACATAAATCTTAATTTTAGGTTAAACATACCATGGTCCTAGGCCTACTCCAGTGCGTAATGCCATGGAATTGCGCCCGCTACAAAATATTGCGAATAAAAAATGATTTGATTTGCAATGATACCACAGACACATTTATTTAAGTACTAATGATATAATATTACTATCTATATAAAATTCAGTATCACCCTTTTGGAAAATATATCCAAATAATAATTATTTTAAATAAATTACAATTATAAAAACAAGCATAAAATTTTATAGCGCTCCCTGCAAAATAAGGAGTAAATTTGAGCGCTAGATGGCGTTCTATGTGTATTATAGAAATTCCATGCAAAAATCGGCCAGCGGGCTATCTTTACATTGTAAGATCTTTGCCATGGACGCAGTAGCTTTTAAAATGGACATAGTCACTTAAGAGAGTTAACAAATCCAAAGGACTTTCAATGATTGGTCACTTACTAGAGGTGGTCTCTTAAGGGACTATCAAATGCACTTATTAAAAAGAAGGAAAAGAACAAAACTTTATATTCATTTATTTTATTTCAAATCAACTAACAGAGATAACAACCTCCAATAAGAAGTTGACATTTAGTGGTTCAACTTTAATGAGAATAATTTTTCTATTTTCTGTGTGCTTTTGATTTAATCCAAATGCATTTTTGTTTTTGTACAGAATTGTTTGTGTTGGTGGAGACGGTACATTTGCCGAGGTTGTTAATGGATTGCTGCTCCGAACACAACAAGATGCCGGGGTTGATTACAATGATCAAAGGTCAAAGTTGATTCCCCCAAAACTCAAGATAGGAATCATTCCAGCAGGTAATTTTGAAGTTTATTAAACTAATTATTTGATACTTTTAAACACACAAAAAAGACAGGATATAGTATAAATATTACATGACATATAATCAATCCTGCCTTAAACATAACAATTTGCTGTAAACTGCTGAGTAGGGTATGTTTCATTGGAGCTTCAGGATACGGTCACACTAGAGCCTCAAGCCTGGCTTGACTCACCACGGCTGAGATTTTCGTAGTGTGACCTTACCTCGATGGACTTGTGCCTGGCTTGAAATCTAGCTCAAGCAAGCTAACTCATTCCTGGTGTAGCACACAGATTGACCCTGACTTGACCTGGATTGACATTTTTCTTTGGAATGTGACCAATCAAATCTATCAACACTGTTTTTGTTGATAATTTGTAGTTCTTCTCTTGGTTAATTTCGAAGGTCAATCCAACTGAAGTCAGATAGTGTGACCACCCAATATTTTCAAGCCTGGCTTGAAATCTCAGCTGGGTTGAGTCAAGCCAGGCTTGAACCTCTAGTGTGACCGTAGCCTCATGAAAAAGGTTAGTGAACTTGTTAACCTCCCAAAGAGCAAAGCCCAAGGGAGGCTATTGATTTTACCCTATTTTACCACAGTGGCAGCTACTGCTCTTGAGGTGAATTTAAAAATGCGTTGCCATATCCCCTTTTACACAAAACTGAAATATTGCGGTAGTTCGTGAATGCACTTCAATGCCAACACAGTGCCAGTATTCATTAGGCCACCTCAGAGTTGGGAGGCTTTGCTGTTACAGAGTAACGTAAAAGGGGTATTTCTAGTTGTTTGTAATCTAAATCAACATTCAATTCAATAACAACGTCAGTAGGCCTATAAATTAATCTTAAGTAGAAAATATTAGAGTTGAATTGAAGTTTAATATCTTGTCAATATGTATTTTTGAAACATTTAATCCTTTCAGCAAGTACAATTGTTTTCAAGTCTATGGTAAACCGAAATTTTTCAATAAATAAAATATTTTAGGCTATATTGGTTTTTATTTGGTTTATTTGTTAAATTATTCTTCCTCATTTGTGGTTAACACTTGTTTAAATGTTTGATTGTTTTATGTTATAACTTTATTTATAAGAATTTTAGTTTTTTCCATCTCAAGAAATTTATGAAATGGTTTGGGTTTTATAGTTGGTTAGTTGTTTGTAACTCGACAGGAGCTATCAGTACGAAATATAAGTTTTTTACAAATAATAATTTGAGATTTAACCACACACAGCTTGCAGATGATAATTATTTTATGCCTTTCATATAATCAGATTATCATCTGTGAGCTGTTGAGGATAATGAAAACAAATATTTCTCACAACCACTTTCTCTTTATGAATAGAATAGTCGATGGACACTATTAATTTATTCAGTCAGAGTCTGACATGTGAAGATTGAGGTCCCCTCATGAAACTCTCTTTGGTGCCATGTTCATTTAGTACAAAAATGCTCCTATCCAGTTTTTATGAATTAGTACAATTATTTTTTTCTTAATATAATATTTTTAACCTGTATAAATTGTTTGTAATAATTATTTGTTATTCTAATTATTTATTTTACAGAGTTTAGGTTCTATTATTATGGAATTTATTCCAGTTTTCGATACAAATTAGAATTTTTTAAATATTTTAATTTTTTTTTAATTCATTACCTATCATGTTGTTTTTACTTACAAGTGTTAATTCTGTGTTGAAGTATTAATTATATACAGTATTTCTGAATGTTCTCAGTCATCCAAATAAAGACAAATTTCATTATTCTGTATATGTATTAAAACTTTTGACTTGTTTGTTAAGTTCTTGTCCAATCCAAGCCTCTTTGTCAGGCCAACTGGTAAAAATTGATTGGTATTCACAACAGCTGCTGACATCAGAGCTCAATGACATTTAGTCACAGAAGACCAATTTGCCTGATCAGGCATCTTGGATTTGATATGAAATATTGCTCATGGAATGAAGAAGTAAGTCTGGTAGAATGGCTCAATAATTAATATTAATTATAATTTTTTTTGTAATTTTGCTTTATTTTAGGTTCGACTGATGTTGTGGTGTTTGATACTACAGGTTACAATGACCCTGTCACTTCTGCACTTCAAATTGTACTAGGTAAAACTCACATCTACCTGAACATATTTCTGAGGTGCCTCTTTGTAAATAATATTGAAAAAAAATATAGTAATATTTAAAATGTTTTGAAGTTTATAGTAGTATAAAAAACAGAGTGGTGCTGTAGCTTGGCGGTTAATAATACAGTTGAACCTCCCGTTACGGAAGGTGTCTGCTTACGAGAATTTTGGCCGATAGAGGTCCAAAGTTGTAAAATTATGTATATGTCCTTATGTCTCATATTTCATGGCATTCTCAACAGAAATTGCCTCTTAAAGTTATAGACACTGCATTTCATACATTAGTATGGTTTTACATTTTTAAGATTAGTTCAGTAATATGATTTCCAGTCAATACAGTATAAGGAAGATTTTGTACAGAAATTTGTATTCGTTGTGCAAAAAAATCAGTAAATTTTTAAGGATGTCCGCTTATGGGAGGTAAATTTATATTTAAAAAATCCAAATTTTAAGAACAAAAGTGTCCGCGTCCGCTTACGGGAGGTGTCCGCTTACGAAAGGTACCAAATGCATTGATTAGATAGGAAGAACAAATGGGTTTTTGAATTAGTGTCCGTTATGGGATGTGTCCGCACAGGGAGGTTCAACTGTAATAATAACAATACTAATGATAATAATAAAATGCACATATCTACTGCCAGAGTGCTCAAGGCGCTTACAAATTTAGTGAGAAAAAAAAAACGTGGGAAAATATTAACAGTGAACCTAAGTTAACATGTACCAACAAAAACAAAACAATGCACATTACCGCTCCATTTACCAACAATTTAAGGTGCAAGACCCGCCAGTTCATAACTCACAGGTGCTCGAGTAGTGGGTGTATCTAGCTAAACAAATTAGAAAAAGCAGGCAATAAGGATAAATAAAACTACAATTTGTCAAAAGCAACAGGCATCAGGTGCATCTTGAGTGTACTTCTTGAACAGATCAGTAGACTGGGTTAAATGAATGTTAACATGCTTTTAAACGTAAGCCTCATATTGAGACTTGGTTTAGTAAAAATGATGTACTACGTATCTTCCAAGTGTCAAGAAAACTTGCTTTTGGATTTATAACATACTGTATTATTTTATATATTTTATGACATAAAATTACATCAGTTAAATTCAATATACACAATTTTGTTTTCAAATTTTCCGTAATTAAATTGAAACAGAGCCTTCACAAAAAGTATGTTTATTGTCAAACAAAAACAGGATGTTTTAATTAGAAGTTTACATTAAAATATTTAAAATACATACAAAATTCCATTTTCATCAAATTGTCTATTTTGAGAATAATACAAATGATTTTGCATACATCACAGCTCATTCATCAGACTTCTGCTTGACCATATTTTCAATTAAATTGTTCAGTGTTTCAGCTGGTAGTCATAAAATTGATTTTTATGAAATGTGTCTTTTGAAACTGGTTCATTTTGTGTAGAGTTTTTTTATAATTCTTTTTAGCTGCCTTTTCATTTTCATTCACTGTGCTGAAATATCATTAATTAACTATTAATATTAGTTTATTTTAACACTATTTTAACATAAGAGAGTTCTCTGATAAGTACATGAACCATACCCTTTGAAAAAATAACACCCTCTAACTAGGTAGGTTTACCATGTTAAATTACTAGGAAGATCTACCTAGCACCATGGAGAACTACCTAGTAAGGTAGTATATAATTACCCTGTCTTTTGATGTTATTAATGCTTTAAGGTGTATTCTAAATCATGGCTGTATTTTCCTATGTATACTTGTAGAGCATTGCTGACCATATGCTGGTAGTATCCCTTGATATGTAGTTTTTATAGAGTATATGGGTAATTTCACAGTAAATGAACACGCACAATATAGGACTTTTAAAACTGATAAAAACAAAAATATAATGGGTACAATTCTTTGTTTTGTCATTCATAATAGTCCATTATATGAGT
>JAOTQE010017387.1:0-10800 GCA_025631205.1 Nesometra sesokonis | reverse complement strand
GATGTGACCCTTAAGGGAGTAGAAAGTCATGAATGTGTAACATCTGGTTCACAGCCTTTTGAGAGTATGTTGTATAAGGCGCTTTATCAGGAGTGCGAATACAAGCCAGTACCTGCTGCATGACATGATGTGACCCTTAAGGGAGTAGAAAGTCATATGAATGTGTAACATCTGGTTCACAGCCCATTGAGACTGTTGTATAAAGCACTTTATCAGGAGTGCGAGTACAAGCCAGCACCTGCTGCATGACATGATGTGACCCTTAAGGGAGTAGAATGTCATATAAATATGTAACATCTGGTTCACATCCCCTTGAGCTGTTGTATAAGGCACTATATAAATCTTGGATTATTATTATCTCCCCACACCGACAGCCATTTGACACCTCAAATCTTGGCAACGAATGGACCAACTGACTTGAAAATTGGCACATACGTAAAACTAGTTATGTAAAATAAGAATAAAACAAAATTTGAAGAATTGGACTATTAATTCTTTTTTTAATAATTTATTTTAAAAATGGCATCGGAAAACAATGTACATAAAACCTGTACAAAAATCACATTTTTTTTGTGTTGAGCAATTATTGAATTAAGTCAGTTATATATCCGATCAGGGTGAATTATACATAAAAACGGGAGACTCAGAGAAAAAAATCATGAACATGAAACACTGACTGGTCTAGATGCACTTCGAAAATAAAAAGTGGGCCAAAACAACCCCCCCCCCCCCCAATGTGATATTGGGGTTAACTGGCTAAGCAGTACTTGGGTATTGTAATCAGATGAGGTGGTTTAGGCTTTCCAAACCACTAACCTTTGTGTTAGAAATAAATCTCATATTATATTAAGTAAACATGAATTTTTGTACAATCAACTCTTACAACCAGCCACCCTGGGCATTGTTCATTTTCCTCATGTTTTTGATGGTTCATGAGAGGGAGTCAAGTGCACATCATTAGGTGTACATCTCCTTTAGAAAGTATTGTCAAGTCTTATCACAATGGATAATTGGTTTAATTTCTACTTGATCGCTTAACTGTGCTGTATATTCCTATCTTTTATAAACATGAATGTGATAAGCCAGTGACGCGGTTAATTCAAAATTACCCTACATTTCTATAAAAATGTAGGGTAAAATTGACCAAACTCTATAATGGGAATTCACACGTAATGTATTTATGTTGGTTTCATGATTTTGGGTCTTTAAAAAAATGTTCAGTTTAGCATGAAATTCTGTTTTCCAGAGGGTTGGATTTTGGCGAGTTTTGGTATTATTGTGATGTCTATAAAAAGTTGAAATCCATGCTAGTCTAGCAAAGGGGCTTAACATAGTACAGCCATTATAATGAACCTGGTATTAGTCACTCAAACACATATTTTTCTATTCATGGTATATAAGCCAATTACTGCTGTATATGTAATGAAGTCAGGTTGTGGATTGGGCTTGTACCCAGGTACCCTTTGAAAAAAATAACACCCTCTGACTAGATTGATCTACCATGTTAAATCACTAGGGAGATCTACCTAGCAACACAGAGAACTACTTAGGAAGGTAGTATATAATGGAATACCCTGCCTGTTGATGTTATTAACGTTTTAAGGTTTATTCTAAACAATGGCTGTATTTTCCTATGTATACTTGTAGAGCATTGCTGACCATCCTTGGTAATATCTCTTGATATGGTAGTTTTTATAGGGTTAACCCTGTTAACTACCTTTATCCACCTTGTTACTAGCATTTTCTACCATGTTAACAGAGTTATTTTTTTCAAAGGGTATATAAAATGTAACATTTGTTTGACAACTGTAATGTTGAGTGGGTTTGTATTGTCTTTGATAGTCATGAACCACAATCTACTTAATTTGAGTGATTCAAACATCTCAAGTCACATTCACAGCACATTAATGCAAGCTGCATGCTGCCTGTATATGATTATTCATATTCACTGTAAATGACCAAATACATCATTTAAAATGTACAGTACAGTATAGGAGACAACTTCAATAGCTTCTAAGAGGAGTATAGAATCACTAAACATTACATTACAAAAAATTGTAATAGCAAAGTTTCAAAGACTTTATGCTTGTAATTTCAGCTTGACCAATTATTTTGTGGAAGCACTAACGAATGCTGGGATATAAAGACATTAATTGAGTGCTGTAAACCTGACCATGGTTACACACATGATAGGTAAGTTACAATGTTACAGTATACTTACGCTGATCTATTCAAAGTAGACAGCATATCTATCTATCGCAATCTTCTAGCATACATAAATGTGTGATACTTTGTTCTAGACTTACTACAAGACCCCAATTACCTTTTGCATAATGTAAAAACAGCGCCATCAACACTTGTCGAATATTTAATTTAAATGTTATGAATCATGATCTTGTAAAGAGTGCCTTATATTGATTGCACAGCATCAGTTTGGAAGAATGACGTAGTCATTAGTATACCATATTTGGTTAAATGCATTTGATAAAAGTGTTTATTTCAATGTGTCAACTGATCAGACACTGAATGTAATTTTGTGCAGTAAATGCTTTAGCCAATGGTGTTTTAAAAAACAATTCAGGCGATTAACTAGCCAATAGATCCTTGAAATTGACATGGTGTGACACCAGGAATTCTTGTTACCAATCACTGTCATTTATCCTTGTCCAGTTCCCAGATGGTAAAAAAAATGTGGAACGCCATCATAACAAAAAAGACATTTATGACAAAATATGTTTTTTCTTATCACCAGTTAAGGCATGCTTAGTATCAGCATCTAAAACCTGGTGTCCGCTTCTATTGCAAACAATGTGAAAATTTTGGTTTGCTGAGGAGAGTTTGGCCAGTGACTCTGGGGGCGTCCATCTACCAGAGACGGTTACCCTAACGATAGTGTAGCTGTTATTAAAGAAACTTTAACAATTTACTGAAATATAGAATTTTCTCATTTAAAATAAAATTAATGGACTATTGTTTTTTTATATTGACATATAGCCAAATAAAAAAATCTATTCAATTTATTTTCTTTTTCTTCAGCCGTGCTGTGAAGAATTTGTTTGAAATATTAGTGTCATATAATGGAGAGGAGCAGAGACAATTTCTCCAGTTTGTAACCGGGAGCCCAAAACTTCCAGTTGGAGGTAAATTTAAGAATGTTTTAATAACATTTATTTTATGTTGTAAAATTGAGTGCATTTAACAATTCAGTATGTTTAATAATTAAAAAAATGTTGAAAAGTAAAGACACTACGTTATATGGCCTAAAGCTGTGTCCAGACTATTAATTTTTTCTGACAGAAAAATTTCATAAACTCATATATGGCAAGGACATATCCATGTATGGTCATTCTGTGATGTCATCATGACCATATATAGGCATATCAAAGTTTTTTGTTGTCAAAGGAGGTTTGACAGTCTGGACTTTGCTTAAACAAAACATCGTTGTGTTGCCGAAACCTGACTGACTCAAAAACTAAAAAAAATCGGGGTTGGCATTTTATATTTTTACATTTTTCATTTTATTATTTATCTATTATTTTCAATAAAATCAAGTGTGCATAGAATTTTACTGAAATGCATAGTTATTCAAAATAGGCAATGTGAATAAAAACCAACCAACACACCAAAAAAAAAAAAAATAATACAGGGCCTACTTACAAAAAAAACCAGTTTAAAATAAAATTATTAATTTAAAAATTAACTTTAATATTTGTATCTCCAACTCAAATCATCTGGTTGGAATGCTCTTGTGAAACTCACATTTTGGGGAAGTATAATACTGATGATGAAAAATGTTAGTCATGGTCTCTGGAATATGATGATAAATAATTCACTTAATTTTTGTCTCTGAGTAAGTGAATTATTTATTTATCATTATTATAATACTGATGTTATTAAAAAAAACACCTTCATATTGCCTGTGATATGCAAGGTACTTTTTAGCTTTGAAATAAAAACAAAAAGCAGCATAAAATAATGTTTCCTAAAATTCTCTAAAAGGGAAGGAATACAAAGTTAATTAGTTCTTTAAGCCTAATTTAGGACTTAATGTCATTGAAATAACCTAATTAACTTAAAAAATAAAATCATTCAAATAAAAAAGGTACTCCATAGAAACTTAATATACCTATTTTTTATTTTAGGTTTCAAAGCATTGAGTCCTCCATTGACTGTCGTTCGCAAAACATTTGAAACGACTGAGAATCCAGATGATTTCTTACCATCTGTTATGACCTGTGTCAATTACTTAAAGCTGCCAGATTACTCGAACAAAGAATTCATGCACATGAAGTTATCGGTAGCTGCCAAAGAAGGACAGCAATCGTTTCATTTATCCTAGTAACGAAGCTGACATTTTGTGCTACGTAACTCTTAAAGAAACGATCACTTCTAAACTGACAGAGGATGTGGTTAAAATGCTGGATTTGTTTAGACGAACAATTATTTGTTTGCCACCTTGCAAAATGCACAGTCAGCTAATGTAATAGTCTGTAACCTAAGCTGATATAGATATTTAAACCAATGGATTGTTTTGGAAAAGGATTTAAGCATTTGACGCTGCAAAATGCACAGTTAGCTGTTATGTCATTACATTTAACCTAAAGAGAGAGAGAAGTCATATTAAACTACTGGATTTCTTTAAGGAGTTTTCAATCTGGCATCTTGCTGCACACTTACCAATTATGTAATCTAAAGTGAGAGAAGTCGTAAAAAACTACCAGATTTTGTAAAATAGTTGTTACAATCTGTAAACTTGCAGTTTGCACAGTTAACTATTATATTATGTAATGTAAAGTGAGAAGACGTATTAAACTATCAGATTTCTTTAAAAAAAGGAAATATGACACCTTGCAAAGTGCACAGTTAGCAAATATATCTGTAAATGTGATGCTGTCGTAGCAGTTTAAAAGAACCACAATATAAATATGTTTTTATGCTATACAACTGTTAATCGTTCATTCGACCGTCAAGTTAATTATGTTATGATCATTAATTACTGTTTTGTAGAATGGAAGCCCACAACTTGCAAATGCTATGTCCGTTAACTGCTAATTACATTTCTTCATGGATATCAGATGATGTTAATTTCAACCAGGAAATACTATATCTGTACACAATACTTCATTAATAGTCTTGTACATTATAATTGTGTTCCTATTGGTTTTGATGTGCGATTAATGTTCATGGATGGTAGGCATAAGCACACACTATCCACAAATTAAGCCTGTTTTTTCCTGTCGATCATTATTCTAAAATAGCCAATTTGAAATGGCGTTTTGAATCGTTATAACAAATTTAAGAAATTAACGGCAAAATTCAAATCTTGTTGGACCGCTATATATTCGCTATTTACTAAACTGTTTGCAACAAAATTTGTATATCTTCACAAATAATTATTTGAAATCACAATAAAACAGATTTAAAGAACTTTTCAAATACAGTTTTTATATATCAGTTAGATAATTGTATATTTTGTGTTCTGATGCAAGTTACAACACAGTGTTGCCTCGCAAGCATCTAATGTTTACGACCAAAATCGTCAAGTTGAACATGGTTTAAATTTGGCAATTCAAATTATTAACTTTTGTTAACATCAGGATTAATGTTGAGAGTGACCCTTTTCCTGTCAATCGTTGTGAAATTTATTATTATTTTTCAATATCAACGATCACAATCGCCATTTCAAATCACCATTTTCGGTATTATAACAGGCTTAGTAAGGTTGAAATAGTTAAATTACCCTAACTTGAATATCAAACTAAAAATTACCAATATAATTTTTTTTATCGATAGCAGATATTTTGGTTGCAATGTGGATTCTGTGATTGATTTTCATAGATACATCATGCATTTTAAAACAGAAGTAACATGTTCAATTTTCAAGGACTATTTAAAATGCATGAATCTCAATGTTAAACCAAGCTACACTGATTGTGTTACGAGACTAATCATTACCGGCATTTCAAAAACAGTTAAAAGCATGTTGGTGCTTAGAATCTTAACAAATGTTGTTTAGTATTGGTTGGACGTCTTGTGAATTTGTACTTTTTTATCTCAGGCTTTGTTATTGCCGTGGTGCTTAAATCTTATCAGGAATCATAGTTTTGAGTTTTTTTTTCTTTTTCCCAGTCCTCGATGTTGTCTGGTCTTTATACTTGGCAACACGTGTCATAGCCAATGACTAGAGCCATAAATTATGAAAGGTGTTTGTATCATAATGTAGAGTGGCATAAAGTTAAAAAGTTAGATTGATTCATGTTATTAATTTGACAAGATATTTCTAACATTTGATGGTCCCCAATAAATTTCACTTGCCCATATACATTTCACTTGCCCATATACATTTCACTTGCCCATATAAATAATGTGAACAGTAAAAAATTTAAACTTTCAGCTGTCAAGTTACAAAGTTTTTGTTGTTTAGTTTGTGTAGTTGCCCTGGGACATGAAGGTTATAATACATTATTAAAAGTTGTATTTTTTTAATAATTGCACAGTGCACAACTATTCATGTCTGCTCTCTCAAACTTTGATGTGGACATTAACTGCCATGTTATGAATTGTGTTACATTGGATAATGTCTGTAGTTTGTATTTTTTATCAACTTCACGTCTAAATTCTTCATGATAACTCCTCCAAAACAAAGGCAACAAAGAAAACCAAATTAAATGCTAAACCACCTTTTTTCAACTACAGTATTGTGGTCATGAGGAATTTAACACCCCCATGGCCAGCGTTTTTTTTTTTGGGGGGGGGGATGTTTGGGTGTAATGTCTCCACTAGAATTATTAATTACTGTTTATATGAAAAGCTTATAAAAACAGTCAACAGGTAGGCGTATACATGGCAAGTCACGCGTATAATACTTGAGTCTCATGTTTGGTGCGGGGGAGCTTAAATCCCAATTTTGGTTTTGACCATCAAAAAAATAGCCTGCTTGCAACAACAGGTCCGAATTTGCCTCTAGGGGATCCTAACTACATCCGGCATGCATCTAGATTTACTAGTCCACTGAATAAAAACATACTGTTTTAGAGCCAATCTTATGGGGGGCTTAAGCTAAGTCTTCCCCTCCCCTTGCCCTTAAATCTGCACTGAATAGACCAAAAAATGTATTTGTTATAGAAGTGTTGATTGTTTAGCAATTACTGTCTGGTTTTTGGTAAGCTGTGTCCAGTTATATTACTAGAACATTGTATAAAGCAATATATTTGGATCTTTTGGCAAAACGGCTACAATTCCATGATTTGATCTAAAAAAATGATAGAAGTCGCTCAAACACTACAAAAAATTAAGTTTAACAATGACATTCATCTTTGATCTGACATCATGATCTCTGAAGTTCTGTAAATAAAAACAACTAGGGTAAAGCTAAATGTTTAATATTATAATATTGTAATTTCCCTTTTGATTTATAATAAATGTTATGTAAATCCTAATTGTAATTAAAATATGATTTAATGTCTGATTGTATAGCGTTATCCTGACTACCGTACTCGCGCAAATTAAACAAAAAAAGTATTTTTTCGAAAAAATAGGGTACGTTGAAAGAGGGTTAAAGAAACAGGAACAGATTGGTAATGGTAGAGATGGCATAGTGGAAGTGGATAATGGATAGTTGAAACTTTGCATAAGACAGAAGGTTTACTTATTGCCTGGATTGTGAGTTGTGAATATTTTGTAGTTGGAGTGACATTTCTGGGGGACTGTCCCCCATGAGTTATCACGTTGAAAGAGGGTTAAAGAAACAGGAACAGATTGGTAATGGTAGAGATGGCATAGTGGAAGTGGATAATGTATAGTGGAAACCTTGCATAAGACAAAAGGGTTTATTTTTATAAAAAATTGATAAGCACAAACTAAATGTGGGCATGTATTCAAACTATAGAGTAAATTGTAAGAAGGGTTATGCAAAAAGGGAAGACTAGTAATGATAGTTACATAGTTGAATAACTTTGCATTGGGCAGAGGGTTTAGGTCGGTAAATGCTAATTAAACATGAAAAAGAATCTCTGTTCACTCTTTTGCACTACTGTAGTACATTATTGGGGAACATTTTGATGTTAACAATGGTAAAAAAGAGTCCTAATATATAGTACTGTACACTTATTATATAATGATGTACCAGACATGGTAAACCAACAATTGTATTTGTAAGATAATCACCTGTTAAAACTATTCTATTTTAGATATTTGGTCACTAGAATCCAAAGTCCGACTTTCCTGAGACGTAAATGTAAGTGAATTGGTAATGCCAGTATAATCATTTGCCTTTAAAATAGGCATGCCAACAATGTAGTGGTCTAAAAATGGGAAAACTACATCCTCAAGCGAACATACCATGAGTGTTTTTCTTTCTAAAAAGGTCATTGTGCAGGCGATATTAACACTTACTAACAAATGTTTCTTTCGTTGTAGATAGATGGCCAACGCAAGAAAGTATATTTATTGTTAATATCGGCAAAATTTTCTTTTGTGGCAATTAGAGTTCGCATCTATTAATACAAAAAGAAGAAATTTGTTATTATATCTTAGATAATTAAAAATTATTAGGTTGTTGTATAAAAAAGTCCTGTATGTAGAAAAGTATTTGTGTTATGTTCTGATTGGACTATTACACTAGAAGCTGCTGAGTTAACATTTTTTTTTTGTTTCTTGATTATTGTATTGTTCTGTATAATTACATTGCTTCAGTTGGTAATAAAAATCTACCACATCACAGTGGAGATAACAACCGTAAATAGTGTTTTGCCTCTTTTTCTGTGTAACGTCTGTAATACAAACGTCTTTGTAAACCATGTGAATTAATAATGTAACAATTATTGTCCCCGATGTATGAGCTTCAGAAGCAACTATCTGATTTAACTTAAGTACAATCAACTGTGCCTAAAGGGTCATTCCATTCAAAATCTACCCCAAATTAGTTATCTTTGAAAATTTACCCTTTACTTGTTCATAATAAACTTGTCTAGTTACCTGAATACTATACCTGCCAAGTCTCACGCATTATGCGCGAGTCTCACGCATTGGAGCCTATTTTTGACGTCTCACGCATACATCATTTTTCTCACGCATTAGCAGAATTCTCACTCATAAACAGTCGTTTCAATAGTTTTTCTCACGCAAGAGGCAATATAGAGCAAAATGCAGTAAAACCGGCCCCTAAAACAGCGCTAATCCGGGCAGAAACGGCCCAAAAATGGTCGGATGACCCCCCCCCCCCACACACTTTTTTTTTGCTTGTCAGATCGAAATGGGAAATGGGAGGTGCGGCCTAGTATTGGGCCGAAGTTTGTCTCACGCATTGGAGCCAAAAAAAGTTGGCAGGTATAGAATACTTCTTTTATTCTTGAGTAGAAAAAATGTAAATGTTATTGAATTTGATTAGGTTAGGCCTATACATTTTCTTTGATATTTCTCTATACTAAGCTAGTAGGTTGTTGTTCGTATCTATGCGGTTGTCGCCCTCGCTATTCTTTCCACAGTGTGTGCTGTGTTCCATGCTTCACGCATGAGCATATAGCTCACTGATGGTTACCAGATTTAGACTAAGCGGCGGAACGTTTTTGAATTAGGGGGACGAGGTTAAATTTTACTCAGCTACCCCAACCCGGTTAGATTTTGATGAGCAACAAAAAAAAAAAAAAAACCAAAACACTTATTGCCTCTAAATTTGTGCTTTCCTGGTCCCTGAAGGTGGTTTTGAAGGCCGCAATATTCATATTCACCATATTTACATGCTGTTTTTGGATTGTGAGTTGTGAATATTTCTGGGGGACTGTCCCCCCTGAGTTATCACTAGGGGGACGCTCTTCCGCCGCCCATGGACTGTTCACAATAGCAAAGCAAATGCTTTATTTTTTAGGATCCACACACAAAATTATGTTCATTTAGCATTATTTTAATGCTTGGAAGTAATAAAATGATAAAAATATGGCAGATAAGTATTATATTTATAAGTTTGATTACAAGTCCTTTAAGTTAATAAAAAATTGAATGAGTTTGATATTTGTCATTAACAATATTGCAAGTCAAATTTTATTTATTTTCATATCAATGTTTTTTTTATTTGACTTAGGCAAGTTCTCCTTTAATTTTTTGTTTTTTTTTTTGTTTGTGTGAGTGAGTGGAAACTGCATTGTGTAGTGTTTGAAAACAATACAAGTTCATCATCCAGTAATGAGCTTTCAGATTCAAAGTTTGATTCGATTGAGCCAAGTGTTCCAGTGCTCTTTGCCAAATACAATAATTGTAAAAGTTATGCATTTTTAAAATGAAAACAGATTTAAAGGGGAACTCTAGGATTTAAATTTTAATGGATAAATCTATAATATAGGCCTACAATTATTTGTGACCTAAAAGATAAAATTTCGCAACATTTGGATGATGAGATAATTCAGAAAAACATTTTGCAAAAGTAGCTTTTACTCAATACACAGTGTTAAAGAATCTGAAGAAAATTAGAGATTTGAAATGGTTGTTCCTGAAAACCAAAATCACTTAAAAATAAGTATAACTCACTAAAAGGGAAAGATCAGACAAATTAAATATAGAACAATTTTTAATGTGACTTGATAGTTTCCAAAAAGCACACCCTTTCCAAATATGTAATTTTCCTATTTAGCATGAGTAGGGCTTTAATTAGTATACCCTTTGATTTGTGACCCACTTTGGAAAGTGTTTTATCTCACTGTAGCTGTTAGTGCTGAAACACTAATACTACACTCAGGGCAAGGGTTACCTGGTCAATGAACCATAGATGAATAGTGTCCCATTACATTAAAACCACATTCTTAGCTC
>JAOTQE010017376.1:0-10800 GCA_025631205.1 Nesometra sesokonis | reverse complement strand
AGTAGGGAGAAAGGATGGCTTGAGGTCTGCCTTTTACCGGTGCCGATCTATCCCAGGCCTAGTTTTGAAGCTAGGCTTCGTAGACCTAGGCCTCGCTACGCGGAGTCACTTAAAAACTTATTATATTTCTATTTTAGTAAAAAAATGTAACACAGAAACTTTCAAATTTCAATATTCAATCACGGAAATATGTTTTATTTATGGTTTTATTTCTCATTTAGTTGAAAAACTTTTTAAAAAAAAGTCAAAAAAAAAAAAAAAAAAAAAAACGTGACTGTGATTTTGCGATTTTAGGGTCGGTCGGTAAAGGGCAATACAAAAATTTTTTTTTTTAGGTCTTTCATGCCTAATGGACATGTAAAAATAAAAATAAAAATAACTTCTGTTAACCCAATTTTACACCACTTTTGGTGTTTTGTACATTTAGCAAATTATCATCATCATTATCAGAAATCATAAATTATGGCATCATTCCTGATGATGACATAATTTATGTTGAAATATTGAATCCTGTCACGATGGCATGCATCTCATTGCTTGGAGTATATATTATACTTTCTAACTTTAAGTTGATTAGTGGACCTTCCAGATTTTAGATTTCTTATCTTCTAAATGTGATTATTTTATTTCTCTTTTGTAATGTTTCTAATAACATGCATTCCTAATGCATCTTGTTGAAGTAGCCTGACAATAACAGATAATGTTATCTAGCTGTGTACTATCGAAAACATCTTGAAAACACTTTCCATAATTACATGGTCAAACTGAAACTATTGACCTTAATCAAGTATTCTCAACCAGCCATAATTGTCTTGGTGCAAAAGGCAAAATATTAAGTCAATCACTTAGCACAAAATTTTAAATTAATGCTGGTTTCATTTTATTTTATTTCATCTGAAGAAGAATACACTAGCAATACATAAAATACATTATGAAGAAGTAATCATAAACTATGCGACTAGTTTACCAAAATATACAATAAAAATTCTCTACCAAGTGATTTACTTCAGAAATGTATATGCTATATTAGGCCTAAAAAACTTAGATGCTCAAGTACGACCTAAAATTACAAAAATTGGGATCCCCCTTTTTATTTTTTTTTTTATGTTCATATTTCACGATTTTTTGGCTGAATACATAAAATTATCAACAAAATTGTAAGAAATATAGGTGTTCCACGATTTAATAAAGACGGTTGAGTTATTGAAAATACAGTACTACTCCTACTAAATTCTGGAGTCTTTTTCTAGGTCTTTCATATTCAAGAGATTATGATAAAGGTATTATTATTATTAGGTGAAGTGAATCGTAAATGACATTTCTCGTCTGGTTTTAGTATTAGCAAGACGGCCGGCATAAGTTCATGCGCATGTAGTACAATTAACAGAGTACAAACTATATAAACTATTTTGTACTTCCATGGCTATAGCATCGACCTCCATGTTTATAGCCTACCTTCGCTAACTTCTTTGTTAAAATTTCTTCAATGAGTATTCCAATTACATTATTTTGTGATTTCATATTTCTTTACAAAAATTGCTAAGCTAGCCATTTCATCTATGACATCAAGCAGTTGGCTTCTTGTAGGCTGTATCCCGATCGTTGCAGCCTCCCTTGTTGATCATTATGGAATTGTACGAATTGTAGGCCAATAAACCATTGGAAGTTTAAGATGACCCGCATTTGCATCAATTATTAGTGCTTTACTTGGGCAACATGACGATTTGTAATTGTTTTGTTATAATTAATTTTTCTTTTTTACAATAGGTTGATGAAGCGAATGCAGATTGGTATATAAATAAAGCAAATTTTCATCATTCCCATAAGCATGGCTTTGGTCTTCTCAGCGCCTGGCGTCTTGTGAATGCTGCACGTGTGTGGCCGCCAGTACCATGGATGACGTCAATATCATCCTCATCACAACGTGTGAATGTCAAAATTCCTGGGAAGGGAAAAGTATCACAAACATACCTTGGTAAGAGAAAGTCTTTTTTTTACAAATGAAAATGTCACATTTTTACTGTTGTTATAGTATCTATAAGCAGTAAGTTGCTAGCAATTTTATAACATTCATCCACCACCCAGATGCCTTCATACAATTAAAAATACCACTATATTTTATTTATATATTATAATCATTCCACTCAAAATGAGAATATTAAATAAGTATTACTCCTAATTTTGCAACATTATAACTGCTAAAAATGAGCAAAAATTTGTTAAAAAGGCCGGGAGCCTCTATAATTTTGGTCATTTCTTATTACAGTTGAACCTCCCTGTGCGGACACCTCCCGTAAGCGGACACCTCCCATAACGGACACTAAATCAAAGACCCGTTTGTTCTTTCTATCTAATAAATGCATTTGGTACCTCTCGTAAGCGGACACCTCCCGTAAGCGGACGTGGACACTTTATGTCTTAAACTTTAGATTTTTTGTATGTTTATTTACCTCCCATAAGCGGACATCCTGGAAAATTTAGTGATTTTTCTGTTCAACAAATACAAATTTCTGTACAAAATCATCCTTATACTGTAGTGGCTGAAAATCATATTACTGAACCAATCTTAAAAATATAAAACCATATATAATAAAGTATAAAATGCGGTTTCTAGAAATTTAAGAGGCAATTTCTGTTGAGAATTCCGTGAAATATAAGACATAAAGACGTATACATAATTTTACAGCTTTGGTCTTCTATCGGCCGAATTCTCGTAAGTGGACACCTCCCGTAAGCGGACACTTTTCCCAGACCCGAGGTGTCCGCTTACAGGAGGTTCAACTGTATAAAAATCTTATTAAACAACTTTTAAACATTCATTTTAATTCACAGGTTATTAACGTTGTTGTTACTTTTATTTGAGCATGTTAATTTCAAAATTGATGATGACTATTTGGTCATTTTCAAGTGACAATGCATCTTTAGGAAAACCTGGTTTGAATAAACAACCCCTCTAGAAATCTGTTCAAAATAAATATCCCCTAAAAACGTTACATTTGACCTCACTAATAATTGCTTTAAGGAACTATGGTAGATCAAACATCATTCAATTATTAATTTTGTGTTAATTAACAGTCAACCTTCTCCTTTACACATCCCTTAGGCTGGAAGGTGTTTTGTAAATGAGTAACTTTGTAAATGGAAATATTCATGAACATTATTTGAACTATAAGTTAGAAAATGCAAACATTAACATTAAATTATAAGATTATTTTCATAATATCATTAGCTGAAACATGTTTGTAAAATAGAAGGTTTGTAAATGAGGAATTCAACTAGTTTGTAGAACTAAATGATTACTATCCTGTTATTTATTGAGACTATCAGTATCTGAAAATGTAACAGGGCTTGTAGAATTGGTTGTCCAACAGCCCAAGGCAACCAAAAATTATCAGGACCCACCGCCACCAAGCATAATTAGATCTCGAAGGTTCATTGTATTGTTTATTAACCATCACTCAATTTCTGTGAGATGTTTTTATTAAAGTGATGCATCTATCACATAACATTGTTAATGTTTAATACATTTATAGAGGGCAGTAATCAGAAAAAAGTGTACAACAAAAAAAAAGTCTATTTCTAAGAAAAAAAACCAATATATTGACCTTGATTGAATTGAAATAATTCAGTGTAATACAACAGTAATAATTTAAAGTGTCTCTCAGAAATATTCAGAGTGGGTCTTGGCCTAGCCTAGGAGCAAAATCGGTTGTTCCTTCAAAAAGATACCAGCTCTGGTCAGTGTTAAATACAATTTATAATAATAATAATAATAATAATGATAATAATATGTACTTTTTTATGTAGCGCCCTGTATTACAAATCTCAGACCACTCAGATACACGAGGGAAAAAAAACCTTTTTTTATATATACAATAATATAGACATTTTTACATATTGTTATGTACTTTTTCTGTGTTCTGTTTTTTATTGTGACTCGTCACACATTTGCATTTACACACATTTGATCGACAAAGCAGCTGACATAAAATCTCCTGATTTTCACTTCTCAAACTTGGGACATCTGTAACTACCACCAGTGTTATACCTTTACCTGTACCTTGCCACAATCAGAGAACATTTTTTTTGCAAAAGAATATTAGGATTGATTAGTAACACAATATTTGAATTTTAAGAAAAAAGAATATTCAAGAATCATACATAGGTTGGAATGATTTTTTTTTTCAAAATGTTTCCTTTTTCATGTTAGAGCTGAAGCTTTAGAACTATAGCTCTTGATATGTTTGAACTAACAGACCAAAGATTTTTATTTGAAACCCAATTTTCAGCTTTGTGAGGTTTGTGAAACCTGAGACTTATAGAAATATCTCTAAAGTAGTCTCAGGCGTAACAAGGTTTACAAAAGCCTAGCCTTAAAACTGACAGAGCTAATTAGTACTTTGTTAATTAGTACTTTGTTAATTTGTTGTTTTTATATATTTCAGTAAGCGTATCAGATGCAGACAAGGAGGAATGTGCAACAATAGAACATGTTGTTGTCACGGTTACCATTTCACATAAAAAACGAGGTGATCTAGAGATGGTTTTATTCTGTCCCAGTGGGACTAAATCAGTTATTGGTGCTAGAAGAGTCAAAGATCTGTAAGTAAATTCTAGATTGAACCAAAACTCTGCTATAAGCTGTAAATTTTAGACTGGCTATTTAGTGCGTGTGGTACTTCAGTGGTTACAGTTCAAAGTCAAACCTTAGTTTGGGGGTTCAAAATCACCACTGGCCATGTGTCTGTAATCGGCCAAGGCTCTACCAGCAATAATGTAGTCTACTTAGCTTTAACACTTTGTTAGACTGGTATGTCACCAATACTGTAGTAGTGTAAAACATTAATGAACCTTATGCTGTAGAAATGCAGTTGAACTCAAAAAGTATTCATTAGTTTTCCCAAGAGCAGCTCTGCTATTGTTTTTACGATACCGTTTTTACCCTGTGTTTTGGGCAAAGGTGGAATAGTTCATTCTTTTTGTAATTTATATCAAGTCTATAAAGGAGTATTTCCTAAATTGTCAGATATAAAAATGTGTACATTATGGAATGGATTGTTTTCCATATGTTTGTTTCAATGACTGGGGTAATAATTGTGAAGCTTAGAGGCATTGACAGTAGGCGTTATATAAATTTCATTTATTGTTGTTATTACATAATTTGGCACCAACAAGACTGATAAAACAACATGGATAGTATAATTACATCTACAATTGAAACAAATGGATTTTTTTTTATACCACAACTAAAACATGACAGTTTAGCACATAGGTCGCCACCTATTAAAGTGTAATAATGCAGTATATAGCTGAAATAGCAATCTGACTAGATAAGTTATCAACAAATGAATAGCATTAATTTGTACAACGTATGTTTATTATCCATTTGCTTATAATTACCTGGTCATTTGTTTTTTTATGTAGTTCCACTGATGGTTTTAAGGAGTGGAGTTTTTCAACAGTAAGGTGTTGGGGTGAAAAACCTGTAGGCACATGGCAACTTCATGTATATGATCATGGTATGTAACAATATTTCAATTTTATTCTTCCTCTGTACCAGAAAAATTAATAAAGACTAAAAAACATATTGTTTTTCACTCCCCTGTTTGGAATTTCAGTGTAGTGGCTTGCTGAAAAAAGTTGGTCTTATTAAATAGAGAAACTTTTAAGCAGCGCGTTTTTTCGTACGGCAACTTTCTTATGCCTAATGCCAATATCATTTTTTTCCAAAGAGTTTTTGATAAAAACAATTCTACAAGCAAGTAGAGCACCCTCTGTTGGTAAACTTTGTATATGGATTATTGCTGGAAAATTAATTTGTGATAGGACTTTAAAATTTAATACTGCCCTCTATATGTGTTTATTTTTCAATAAAACAGCAGTAGAGAATGAATTTATTTGAAACCTGAGGAATTCATGCCTTGAATAAACACCCTCATGATGTGACATTTTGCCTTATCACCACTTCACTTGAATAAGTGCTTTACTGTTGTGAACAAGCATTCACCAAGCTAAAGGCAAAGTTATTCAACAAGTATGCATGTCTTATAGCATGTCTTACTACACACTTCTCTCAATACGTTAATTATATTATTGTGTACTCGTTCATTACTGAAAGCAGTAGTAAATTTTATTTACCAAATAAGAAAAGAAAATGTTACTTTGCAATGTAACTAGAAAGCATTGCATGATTTTATATGTAAATAGAAGGGCCAGTTTCCTAAACTATTTAAGAAATAAAACACCCAAAAGGGGAACGAATATGATGTTATAAGTGCTCTCTCAATGTACACCAGTTTTTATTAAGCACCCTCTTTGAATCATCCTGTTTAAATAGGTACAGGGTACAAACACTTGCCCAATCGCCAATTTCAAGTGAAATCTAATTGACATTACATTCACACTCGCCCATCTGGTCATGTGAAAAATCAGACTGAAAATAAAACTGCTGGCTTAGCCATTTTGAAAATAATAAAAACTAGATACTATAATTTAAAATACTTGCTGATATTAACAATTCTAGTGAAAGACTTTTCTAGGGGCAGGTAGAAATTTATTTTGGTGAGTGAAAATTTTTAGTCACTTGCCCAACCTGGCAAGTATGACAAAATCTGAATTTTGCACCCTGTAAGCACCACATTTAAGTAAGAACTCATAAAAGATAGTAACAATTTTTTTAATCACTCAATTGCTTGTTAACGTTAGCGTTAGCGTTTTGTTTTTTTTTTATTATCAGCACTTTTGAATCCAAGTACAAATGATACTGTTTTCATCACTTCTTTTCACTTGCCATTTAATACACATTACCACATGATACATGGAATATAATTTTAAAATATAAATGATTATATTAGCATTATACCTTTATATACTGGTGTGCTATATATTGAACCATAAATTAAGTGATAACCATCATTGTTAATTTGGCAACACGGATTCAACCAGGCTTGAAAAACATGAGCGTTTAAAACACCTGAAATCTTATCCACTACCGATGCTATTTGTTGTTACCTTTCTAAAAAACAAGTTTAAACCCTAGGCTATAACACTAAGCCGACTGATATGTATTTATTGGCAAGTACCCCAGGATTAGCGGCCAAAATGGCTATCATTAGATGTCCAAGCTATTTTCTCATTTTGGAATATTTTTAGGTGTAAATTACTTGACGACATTACGCTATAAAACACCTGGCAAAGTAGTTAGATAATCCTTGTCTGATTATGTTTAAATCCACTTCCTCAATCATAATTGACAATACGTACCAATGTTTTGTGACAACTATATCACAACTCCGTAAACAAAATTGCATTTACATACTGTATAATACTAGTTTAACATGTAATAATACAGTTGATTTACATTTTCTAAACTCATCATCAACATCATCATCATCATTATCATCATCATCACATTTATTTTTCATTGTCATTAGATATAGCACTTTCATGCCATGTATTTCTATTATGTCTCAAATGAGCCTTTGTAATTTATTGTTTATTTGATTTATTCGGTTTAGAACACCTAGGATAACCCACGAAAGTCCGAAGTGGACTTATTTCCAGTGGGGTCCTTCTGGTGGTGATTGAGCAGTACACCGAGAGACAATCCCCTACTCTTTTTCGAAGAGTGCACTGCGTTCTTTAACGTGCACATGAGCCATACTGTACACGGGACCAACGGCTTAACATCTCATCCGAAAGACGGTGCGCTCGTAACTTGCATTTCGACCCTCCAGCCGAAACACAAGCAGAGTGGCGTGGTGTTGAATCAAACCATGAGCAAGTCACGGTTCAGCGCACAGCATAGTGATTTCCAGCAGCTAAACCAACCGAGCTAAATGCCACTCTTTGCATTTCAAATATTCATTTAACAATTTTAATCCCACATTTTCTTTTAGTTCTTTTTATTCCAAAGTACTGGGTGATGCAGCACACATAAAGTATCTAAACTCAATTGCATCAGTTGTTGTTTTTTCATCCAATTACCATGTTATCTGAACCAACACTTTTGTGTCACGTTTATAGTATCTGCAATAACAAAATTACACCTATGGAATACAAAACGTTAATCTGGATATGTCATTATTGTGTTGCATCTGTATTATTAGCCAAGTTAAATCTTCATAAATAAGGCAAAATTATCTACTTTTCGTTATTAAAGTTGTCTGTTTGATTTTGAAATTCTTAAATAGCAGGCCTTTTAATCAAATCAATGTGTTTTGCTGCCATTGTATGATTAATTTTATTATTACTTTTGATTGATTCAATACAGAGCTAATTTTAATAACAAAGTTTATTATTGAATGAATTCACTCCCATTAGGTGTTTTTTAAATCGGCCACATGTGATAGAACAAAATAAAGGGCGCTATAAAGTTTTAATGATGTTTGTAACTAAAAATGCTAATATTTAACCCCAAAACAATACAAAATGCATATCTTAGTGTTTACATTTCTTGGATATAAGAAAATGGGATACTACTACTACTACTGTTATTACTATTGGTAGTAACTTGCAGTGTATGGAGCATAACACGAGGAAATTATGGTACTTTCTCAATTAAGCAAACAAGTATCTGTGTCACAGCACAGTGTCTGCACCCATTTGGACATGGTGTCATATCCCAGGCACTCAACATGTTAAAAATAATTATGACTCGGTCACAAGCTTTCAAATTCAAAATTGATTTCTATCGATTCCGTTTCGATTGAAGAAACGAAAACACGACGACGTGTTGTCTGATGGAAATAATTTGACATTTCGCATTTCATGAATAATTTTAAGTTAAAGAAATAACATTTAATAAAGCAGGTTTACAAGATGTTCTTTAAGAATAAAATTCATTAAAGTAAGTCAAGACTTTGGATTATATAATTATACTGTATGTCTTCCCTACCTCTAGGAAGTTTAGCAAATAATTACAAATGGGTTTGCAAAGTGTATATCAGAATAAAATTCATTAACATAAGGCCAGACATGTGAATTATTTAATTATACTTTAATAGGAATGTGTCTTTGCTACCTCCAGGCACTTTACAATTAATTATACAGTAATAGAGGACAAATGAAGTTAAAGAAATAACACTGAATCAAGTGGGATTTGCGATATGTTGTTTCTGAATAAAATTCATTACAATAAGGCAAATAATATGACTAGTATAATTACAGTATAATGATTTGCCTACCTCTAGGCACTTTACCACTATGAAATAATAAATTACACAGCAATTGAATTTTCCTCTATAAAATGCCATGTTGCATAATTATTGCATACTATTAATTATCCCACAGATGTTTTTATATTTTTATCATCTGCTTTGCACATTTTTGAATTAATGTTCAGCCATTGCAGTTTTCCATATTTGCATGCATAAAGCGGAAAATATCAGATTCTCTGTCTATGCTTTAATTTGAGCAATGTTTGTCTGTCTGTCTGTCTGTCTGTTAGTTCCTCTACTCCTCCCAGGAGCCTATGGGCCACCATTTGTAATGTTGGTTGTGCCATAGTTTTAGTAATAAAGTACAGAATGAATGAAAAGTTCGAAAAGTTGTAAAATTGGTCCTGTAAATCTATCATGCCATGGATAGCAGTAGAAACGGTTAATGGTTAGAAACTAACATTACATGAAACATTCAAATAAAATAAAGTCAAATCTGTATTGTCCAAAAAATACAATGTACTGTTTGGAAAATCGTCTTGAGATACAAGATACTACCATAGTAAAACAACGCCAAAGAACACCAATAGTATGTACTGTAAGTACAAGTACACACAAAAATATACAGTGGCTGGGTTTATAATTATGAATTAATAAGATTATTAAGGTTGTCAAAGATTCAATGTGTTTGTATCAGCCTTTCCATGCAATATACTAATAAAATGCTTTATTGAAATTTTCTGACTACTTCCATTTAAGCAATACATAATTATCTTACCATCAGCCTGCTTTTTAGAATCATTATTGACAGCAAGTTACCTGTTTGTCTGTCTTAACCGTGAATAACCGTTTCATCCCACGAATCATTTATTCTTTCTATCAAAACTGTTAGAATGTTTACGTAGATTTTAAGCAATCAAGTATTTCAATCATATTTGAAAAATGTACTAATTAATTTAATTTGCAGGTGTTTTTGGCTTTTGCAAACATAGTGTAGTATTTTTCATTCCTTGAAAAAAAATAGATAAACATATATTGGTTTGACAATCAATAAATCATTCTTGAATAATAAACTATTGGTATTAAGTTATAGGAAGAATTGTAGGCAAACCCATAGATGTGTAATTTTAATGGCTAGATAGTGAACTTCCATAGAATACATACAGTATACACAAAGTGCAATTCCATGGAAGAGCCTACTATTGAAGGACATATCCATAAACCAACCAATCAAATCGTGTTATGTTTTGACACTGTTGCTACGGCGAAATTGCACCCCCAATTTTTCATTTTGATGTACTGTATATTCAATTAATTAGGCCAAGAAAAAATAGTTGTAGTTGTGACCAACCAACCCTAAAAATTGAAAATCATGCAGGGTTGGGTTTTTTATATTTGGGAAAAAAAAATTTAAACTGAATATCTAAATAAAATATCATTCATATATTGTAAATATCAAATAATTGAGGTGTCTGTCAATTTTTTTAAATAGTAAAGTAGAAATGTAATTTGAGTTTTGTGTTGATTTTGGTCAGTTCAACCCAAGCCAACCTTATACCCTGTTCCCACTGCCGATCAGTCCAACTCGATCAATCCCGATCAAGCTTATTTTGACTGGTCGGGCTTGCTCGGCAATGGTATT
>JAOTQE010017365.1:0-10800 GCA_025631205.1 Nesometra sesokonis | reverse complement strand
AGCGCAAATTTTAATTTGCGCTGCGTCTGTTTCTTTGTTTTTTTTGTCTGTGAGCACGATAACTTTTGAAAACAACTCCGTTTACCGGACGATAAAACATGCAGAGATGAGACCGTGTGCCAAGGGAGCTACTAACGTAAACATACTGGCATTAAATTACTGCAGTAACTGTAGTAAATTTAACACCAATGGATATAATAATACAATAATAACAACTTTATTTCTAAAGGGAAACTTGATTCACCATTATTGGTGTTTTCACAAGGCCATTGCAGTAAGTGCAGTCGAATGATTTTGACATGGTTCTTTATCTAATATTAAACTTCTTTTTTATTCATAGGGATGGTATGTAGCTGGAATGGCTTGTTTTACGGCAGAGGCAGCTGTTGATCTAAACAATGTTAAATGCCCTAATAATCAGGTAATGATACAAGAATATGGATGCGTTATTGTTGGCAAACGAAAATGCTTTATGTATCCTGCACGAAATACGACAGTTACGAACATACGTTATAGTATTAGGCCTAAGCCTACTGTTGAATATGCCAACATTTCAGCACCAAAAGAAACCACAATAGGAGGCGGTTTGATGGGACCAGTTCAGACACCTCCAATAATTGAGCAAACCACAAATAATGATGAAATCACAAGACTACTCAACGATATAATCACCACTGTACAAAACGATGTAATCACCACTGTACCCAGCGATGTAATCACCATTGTATCCAACTATGTAATCACCACCTTACCCGACGATATAATCACCACTGTACCCAACGATATGATCAACAATGTACACAACGATATAATCACCACTGTACCAAACTATGCAATCACCACTGTACCCCACGATATAACCACCACTGTACCTAACGATTTAACCACCACTGTACCTAATGACATAATCACCACTGTACCCAAGGATGTATTCACCACTGTACCCAACTATGCAATCACCACTGTACCCGACGATATAACCACCACTGTACCTAACGATATAACCACCACTGTACCTAACGACATAATCACCACTGTACCCAAGGATGTAGTCACCACTGTACCCAACTATGTAATCACCACTGTACCCGACGATATAATCACCACTGTACCCAACGATATGATCAACAATGTACACAACGATATAATCACCACTGTACCCAACGATATGATCAACAATGTACACAACGATATAATCACCACTGCGCCCAACGATATAATCACAATTCTACCCAACGATATAATCACCACTATACCCAACGATATATTCACCAGTGTACCAAACGATATAATCACAATGGTAGGATTTCTGACCGAAGAATACATTGGTGTAAATATTTCCTATATCTTGGATTACTACACATTTGAAGGCAATACATACGGATTAATCAGTACTATTCAACTGGTAGAGATGGGGATCCCTGAGTATTCTGATGGCGTTCGTGGCGATGGAATCATCTTTACTGGCAGTCTGAGATTGGATGCGTATATATTTCTGGAATCCGAAAGAGGATTTTCCGTAAGTCTATGGTTTCAGCGCTCTATTAGCTTCAGTAATAAGCAAACAATTCTAGACAGCGGATGTGGAGAACTTACCTGGGAATTAATAACTCTTGTGGATTCATATGCTTTAAATGTTTCTTTTCAACTCAGTAACGGAGCAAAATGTAACGTTTATGCTGGAAACGTCCTTCTATGGCACCATGTAGCTATTACGTATGACAGTGAACAGTTTTTCTTGTACTTGGACGGTGCGAGACAATGTAACACCTGTTGCTTTGGTAGTTACGTATTTGACCAGTCCTCTATCTCAATTGGCCAAATGTACCCTGAATGTTCTGAAAATGAACAATCCTTCAATGGCATAATAGACGAAGTCGGTTTTTTTGATATATGTTTAACAGATGACGATGTAAAAAACCTGTTTCAGATAGTGTATCACCATTATTATTATTATTATGAGGATTATTATGATAATGATTACGATTATGATTATGAAGAAGGTTAATTGTTTGAGCAATGGATTAAGCACCGATTTACGACATCATACTACTATGTCAGCTGATTTACTATCTGCATACATACAACGGCAGTGGAATTGCCGTGGCCATGGCCATAGCGGAAGCCGCAGCTTAGGGTTGAAACAACCATGCGTCATCAAAAGACCCCAAAACACAGAAAACGGGGTAAATAATCCTTTTTTAGCTTGCCAAAATGAAAATCGGGAACCACGCCCACTCGGATATGGGAAAGTGCATTCTCACCTTATACGCTGAATAATGATCCACTCCTGATTGGGTTTTGTATTTTTTTCTAAAACGTTACACCCCTGAAAAGCTGATGACGGATCTTAACTACAGTGTACCGGTAGGGATTGCTTTATTTATTAACTTGTTCATTCGGGGATATTAGAAACGTATTGGTGCTGTCTGTTCATCGATGGGATGGTCAAAAGACATTATTACAAATTTGCCCTCTAATGTATAACCAATAAGCCATTTCACGGTTTCAACTGTGCATGTAAAATATTAAGGTCAAATCATAAAATGACGCGCTGCGATTATTTCATTGGCTTATTTATTTTATAAGCCGCGCGTCGTTCTATGACTTGACCTTAATCTTGCACATGCGCAGTTGAAACCGTAAAATTGCTTATTTAAATATGACTTGAAGAAAAATCATACACGAAAATACCGACTTACTAACCAACAAACGTCTGCATGGTAAACTGAAAATCAATTGGATTATTACTAGAAAAAATATTTACATTGAAAATAATAATAGGCATTTCTTAAGCTTTTAACATGAAATATCTCTAAGCGCTGATCAAGATCAATTTACAAAAATGTTATTAATTTAAACAATACAAACTAAAGGAAATTTTAAAAAGATGAGTCTTCAAAGTCCACTTAAATACACTAAAAATCAGAGGCGTTGCCAGGAATTGGAGAAGGGGAGGGGGTGCTCAACCCCGGTCAGAGTTTGACATAAAAACAATCATGTTTTTCATTATTTTACGCCTGTTGTAGGTATTGGATTTTATGTTTTTTTTCCTGGGTGCTCATTTCTTAATAAGAGGGGTGCTCGAGACCCCAATCTCCAAATTTACATGCAAATTTTTTTCTACATCTGAAGGAGTGCTCGAACACCCTAATCACTTCCTCTAATTACGCCACTGAAGTGACCTGATAGAACGCATTTCTCTGGGAGAGCATTCCAGGCCAATGGTGCAGCAACTGAGAACGTTCCGCTACCGTGGTAGGAAACGTACTGTACGTGCGATGACGTTGAAGAATGATTTGTGAGGAAGATCGAAAAGAGTGTGGGTTATTATTAAGATTCGATGTCGGTGATGTATTCAGAAAAAAATTACGTGAAGAGATTTGAACGTTAGATGATCAATTATAAAATTAATCCGAATAAAAACCGGACACAAAAGAGACCGACGAAATGTAAATTCAACGGGATAACCGATGCACCAAGCGATTGAACATGAATAAAGTGGTTATTAAACGTATGTTTTTGTTTGTTTATTTTACTTATCACAATCATAAATAATAAAGCAATACAACATAACAAACTATATAAGAAATAAAATAACATACAATTAATATTATAAGTATTTTAAACCTAAATAATAATCCTATAGTGTATAAAAAGTGTGTGGATGGAGGTAACATTCAGTACTTTAGGGTTCGACTCCAAGTTAAAATTAAATAGTCAAAATAGAATAGATAAAGGCAAGATAATGAATTTATATTAAAACAAAAAAACGAAAAAGATTAGCAAGTACTGATGGTTAGGTCTACAGGAGTCAGTAGTAGCACCACACTGTTACTAATGACGACACGAAGAAAATCACGAAGGTTAACGAAATGACATCGATAACCAATGATAGAATTTGTTACCGAGTCATGCGAAAGCAGATAGTACGCTCATGAAAGAGACGACCAGACTCAACACCCAACGTAGTCTGGTTGGATCATTAAGGATATCGACAGAAGTTACTTATGGAAAAAATACAGATGACACTTACAGAAATGGTGTAAAAGACTCTTTCAGCAATGGTGTTGTGAAAACAACGGTATTAACCAGCATAGTCCAGCATGTTATTGTAATTGGAAAATTGAGACGAAATTGCAAAATGGGCACAGAACCTTTAATACTGAAGATGCTGGGAAATCTAAAATAAAAAGTGGCAAGAAGGAATATGAGTTACAGATAGCGACGACGACGACCGACGCAAGTATTTTACCAAAGAGCCGGAGCCAGTACTGATACAGGTACGCGAAACTGAATCCGCGACTGATAGTGGAAGAGATGTCCACGGCCGTAGGCGTAATGGCAGTCGCAAATGAAGAACCTAACACTAGAAAATCCATAATAGCAAGTGGAAGAGAGAAAGATGAATTAATACATAAGATGGTAAAGATGGTGAAAGAGGAGTGACAATCGCTGCCAGTGTTTTTATCAGAAAACCGGGGCCAGTATTGATACATGTAGATGAAACTGAAGTCGCAAAATAGCCAGGGAAAAAGATGAATTGACACATAAGATGGAAAGAGTTACGACCGCTGCAAGTCTTTCATCAAACAACCTGGCCAGTACGGTTCTTACAGGTACAGAAAACTAATTCGCACCGCCGATAGCGCATGTCCATGACCGTAGCGGAAGCCCCAGATGAAGATTAAAATTATAGCATGGGCTGTCTGTTAATGTTTATTCACTCAACTTGTTTATTTCGAAATACAGTAATATAGACTAATTTGTGCTTACCAGATTTTTTTTATTGCCATTGGTCAGTGACGACCCAGAGCGTCACATTCGAAGGCCATTGCGTGCGTGAGTAAAGAATTTCCTTCCAAAATATACCCAAAGATGAAATTTCTTTGAAATTTCACCAGTTTATTATTCCTAAAAATAAGACTGGGTAAAATTTTACTGTTTCTCATAAAAAGTAATAGGCCAATTGTGTCTTTACCATAGTGTACACTAGAATGTGCGCTCCATTCGCTCGCTTATCCTCTTTGACGTCGCCCCCGACAATATTTTTCCCTTACCGTTTGCAAGAAGGCCTACCAACTGATTGTTTTTGTTTTGACAATTTCTTATAAAAACATATAATCTACTATGTTTTTATGTAACATACAATCTTATGCATCAAAATACAATTAACTTACCTTCTCTAGTGACGCGTGAATAAATAGTAACTTAAATGATTATGGAAAGGCAGGGCAGGTCGGGGCACTTAAAAAATATACAGTATTATATTATTACAATGCCATTGACTTTGAGAAGTACATTTATTGTAATATAACATCAACATACGGACACAATAAATGTATTAAATGTAGTTTTGTCTAATTAGTGCCAACTGTCATTCAACATTCTATTCATGGGATATTTTAATGATTATTACCAATGAAATCCGATTCGTTGAACTGAAAGCCTAGCACTTATGTACGATTATAAACGCCATGAACACCAATAAACTCAATATAAGAATTTTGATTACATCTTTAAGAAACTACACTCTGTATAATAGCCTACAATACAGCTCAGTCGTTATTTCAACAAGGATTGAAAATTACAAATACGACAATATTTGACAGAGATTATTATGGTACGACATCAGGGTTAGAAAGAAAGTTACGTTTTCTAAAAAAAAATAATTAAACAGAGTTGAGAATCGTTAAAAAAATGAGCGCCATGAAAACACCAGCATCTACATTGGCTGATGTGATATTTTGGATAAGTATGCACACGCTATTGTAGCAATATCGAAATCAAATTGTTGAAAGAATAATAGGAGCCGCGTGATTTTTTTGCAATTTCTGTAGTTTTTAGGTACTGAACTATTCCCATATTTACAACATATAATAAAAATATAAAAGAAAGGAAAACGATTTCAATTTATTTCCTGTTAAAAGCACATTTTTGACCACCCAGGCCCATACCTGCCAACATCTGTAATTTCAAAAGTGATAGGACTCGGCGTACACATATTACGCTGAAGACAGGACGCACACTCTCGCCGGCGATAACAATATTTCCTAGGTAAAAAAGGTTATTTTGCTTATTTTACCTGTTTTTGGGGGTTTCTTTAATAATGTTTTTGGAATGGTTTGTACGGTACCAATTTTGGGAATTCAGCATGTGTAGATTCTATCAAGTCGAGTATATCCTAGATTTTCAATACAATTTTATTTTTTTTAAGCGGTAGTCGATAAGAAAGTGAAAGCAGACCCCTGCTGGACAGTTGCTTTTTTATTTAATTTTGGGCCAGTGTTTTAGACAAAAGGTTAATTTCGTTGAGTATATGAAATGGCTTATAAGATTTCATATTGTGGTGATATTCCAGGTTACTCCTGACATATGAAGGTTTTATTTTCTAAATTATGATTTATTGTGGTTGAAAATCCAGTTTTGCCATAGATTTATTATTTACGGCTAGATGGTGAACTTCCACAGAATAGATAGCCAAAAGTGCAGTTCCATGTAACACCTACTATTCCGGAATCCAACCAATCAAATCGTGGTACCTTCCAATGCTGTTGCTATGTCGAAATATAGAGGTTTCAAATTTATCAAAAAATGAAAAATAATCCAAACACAAAGACTTCGAAAATATAAAATATATGTGACATATGCAAAGAATTTGTATGGCAAAGAAATGTTATAAATACAATAATTATAAACAGTTATGATTATTTAACTTGCATGTTTTCGACGTAGCCTGACGAAATCAAAATAGTAGGCGCCTACATGGGACTGCCATTTTACAGTGTTAAGATCACAATCTAGCCGTAAATAATAAATCTATAGGTTTTGCCGATGCATAACGGTTTGGCAATTCCTGTTAGAGGACGTTTTCCAAAATGGACCCTTATATTATGGTAACCACTGATCGTAGAGACTTAATTTTGACCTCAAATTGTTTGCAATGTAGGTGGTCTTATAAGATTTAATGTTTGTCCAAAAAAAATCTGAAAGTGCTATTTCTGGTACATTTGTACTTTCACTCTGTATATCTCCATAGCTACAGGAATTGGGTTTATAATTATTTATAATCAGAAGTGGTGTAAACCGCCAAGTACATATACCTTGTATATTTTATATATAGAAACAATGAGGAAATCTGCTGAGAGTAAACAAATCGCCCCAACCGGGACTCGAACCCGAGTCACCTGCCTGATATACGGACGCCTATACCACTCCGCCATTTAGGCTGTGTGGCGAGTTCAGGTTCGATTAGAATGTAACTCTTCTCACACCCAACATTGCACGTTGTGACAACACTAATCCTCCAGTACGAATGTATTTTTATATAGGCCTAGGCCTATATTATATCCATTTTTGTGAATTAATTAACTTTTGTGTGTATTTGTTTTATATAGGCAGTATGTTATGTAAGTATACTCTGCTTAGTTCTCCATTGTTTTTCAGTTTTAATGGAATTTGTAAAAATTAAATATATATATATATATATGTATATACACAAATATACACAACATAGGCCCACATACATACACACATACATATAAAATAAACGATAAAGTGCATAAAGTGCAGTATTAAAGCTTATCACCAAAAAATGGGCTAAACTATTAAGACAATGAACGAAGAGAGAGAGAGAGAGAGAAAAAAAAACAAACAAACAGTACACTTAGTTAACGACGACAAACAGCAACAATAACAAACAACAGCAATAATAATACTATTACTTATATTTGTTCGCAGGGATTGTATGTAACTGGTATGGCTTGTTTTACGGCAGAGGCAGCTGTAGTTAGGACACTATTCAATAATATGCATTTCCTATGTTTCGTAGAGTAACAGATAATTAATTGCAAAGAATGATTTTTTAAGGTTGAACTAATATTTTAGACATAGGACACCAATTTTATTTAGATATTTATTTCCTAAGTCGATCTTGAAAATTTGGTGAGGATCTTGTGTTTTTCAATAGTTATTGTGCTCACAAACAAAAAAACCCGAAAGAAACAGACGCAGCGCAAATTTATACCTTTCGGAAACTCCGTTTACCGGGCGGTAAAACATGTAGGGATGAGACGGTGTGCCCATGGAGCTACCAAAGTAAACATAATGGCATTAAATTACTGCAGTAACTGTAGTAAATTTAACACCAATGGATATAATAATATAATAATAACTTTATTTCTAAACGGAAACTTGATTCACCATTATTGGTGTTTTTCATAAGGCCGTTGCAGTAAGTGCACTCGAATGATTTTGACATGGTTCTTTATCTAATATTATACTTCTTTTTTATTCGAGGGATTATATGTAGCTGGAATGGCTTGTTTTACGGCAGAGGCAGCTGTTGATCTAAACAATGTTAAATGTCCTGCCAATCAGGTACTGATACAAGGCTACGGATGCGTTAAAATGGTTGGAAAACGAAAATGTTTTATGTATCCAGTTCAAAATACGACAGTTATGGGCACGCATTCAAATAAAAAATGTACAACACTGCCAAACGATGTAATTACCACTACTACACCCAACGATGTAATCGCAACGGTAGATCTACTGGTGGAGGAAGTAAATATTGGTATAAATGGTTCCTATATCTTAGATTACTACACATTTGAAGGCAATACATACGGAATAACTAGTACTATTCGACTACTGGAGATGGGAACAACCAGGTATTCTAATGGCATCCGTGGAGAAGGACTCAACTTTACTGGCAGTCTGAGATTAGATGCGTATATATTTATGGAATCCGATATTGAATTTTCCGTAAGTCTATGGTTTTATAGTTCTAGTGGTTTCAGCGGAACTCAAGTCATCTTAAACAGTGGATGTGGAGAGCTTACGTGGGAAGTAATAACTTCTTTAGATTCATATGTTTTAATTGTTGTTCTTCAATTTAGCAACGGAGAATCGTGTAGTAGTGTTTTTGCTGGGGATGCCATCTATTGGCACCATATAGCTATTACGTATAACGGTGAACAATTTGTCTATTACTTTGACGGTACGAAACAATGTAGTTCCTTTGGTAGTTACGTATTTGACCAGTCCACTATCTCAATAGGCCAAATGTACGTACCCGAGTGTTCTGAAAATGAACAATCCTTCAATGGCATAGTAGACGAAGTCGGATTTTTTGATATATGTTTAACAGATGACGATGTAGAAAACCTGTTTCACACAGTTTTTGATTATTATTATGATTTTAATTATGAAGGGTAATTGATTGAACAGTGCATTAACCGAATTATGACGCAATAATTCTGCCTACATTATCCACCAAATGTTAGCTGATTTATTGTCTGCATACATACAGCGTTTGTGGAAATGGTGATCGTGGCCGTAGCCATTGAGAAAACCGAAAGGGTTAAAACTATACTATAAAGATTATTTTTTGAAATATTCATTAGAGGAAGATCATTTTTTATTAAATTTTAAAATTAAGTGGGATAAAACTCGGTCGCAAATGAGAGCAAATGAATAATAATTCAACGGGACACTGATAGACCATGGAGGAAAGAATCCATGGACGAACCGATTTAACATTAACAATTGGCAATTAAACGCAATGGGAGCAACGGACAATCGATCGACTCTGGCTAACTGAAATAAAATGATTGAAAGTATTCGTTATACATTGTCCCGTATGAACCACTAAGAAAGAGATTTTTTAAAAATTTTGAATGGTTCTCATAAACGATTTATTAGTGCGGTTCCACAAATTTACGAAATACGAAAACGGATACGCAAGCCCGTATTTAGGAATTTTTAATGGAGAGGTTCGATTTGGAACTATGCGGAACTCCTTATCAAATCCCACATGTACAGTCAAACCCCGTTATAAAATAGGTCTACACCTCAGGGTGCGCAGCCACGATTGAATGAAAGGGGTGGGGGAGACCCGTTTTCCATTCAGCTTGTCTTGATTTCAAAGGTTAGACTTGCGAGCGGAGTAAGAAATTTAGACTAGGGTTAGAGGGCTGCAGAGGGTCCCATGTCGGGGTCCAGGGGCCCCAGAAAAATTTGCAGTATTTTACATGATAAAGGACACAATGAAGTCCATCAAAATGCGTCCCGTTTTTCAGTTAAGCCTGTCTTGGTTTCGAAGTTTAGATTTGCGAGCGGAGCGAGCAATTTAGGTTTGGGGCTAGGGGGCCAACGAGGGCCCAGGTGGGGGTCCAGGGGCCAAAGGCCCAGGAAATTTTTGCGGTATTTTACATGCTAAAAGACACGTCTGAGAGTTCATCAAAATGTCCTGTTCTCCAGATCAGCTTGTTTTGGTTTTGAAGTTCAGACCTTCAAGCGAAGCGAGCAATTTAGGCTGGGGCTGGGGCCGCCGAGGATGGTCGGTTGGGGTTCAGGGGCCGAAGGCCCGGAAAATATTTGCGTTATTTTATATACTAAAAGACACAATAGTCCATCAAAAATGTCCAGTTTTCCAGTTCAGTCGGTCTCGAAGTTTAGACTTACGAGCGAAGCGAGCAATTTAGGCTGGGGCTAGCGGGCCAGCGAGGGCCCCAGAGGGGTACAGGGGCCATAGGCCCCAAAAAAGTGGTGTTTTACATGGTAAAAGACACATTCAGGGGAACTTGAAAGAGTGTGTCCGATGTCAATTTGGACAACACAAGTGTGAGATTTTAACAGTAAACTGATGGTAATAGGCGTGGGTCCAGGGCCGGTGTAACGAAGTAAACTGTCCGGCGTTGAAAAGTGTCCGTCTGGACAGTTTTCAATATTGAAAGGTGTCCGGGTAGAATTGTCGTATGGAACGTCATATGTGCATTTAATTTTTTATTTTGTTTT
>JAOTQE010017354.1:0-10800 GCA_025631205.1 Nesometra sesokonis | reverse complement strand
TTGGAAGGGCCAGTATCATTTTTGCCTTACTGGCCCTGCTGGCCACCATGATTTAAAGTTAATTTTCAGCCCTGCTGAAGTAACTGCAGTAAATGGAACTGGATTACTGTAGTACTTCTAGTAATGGATTACTAAAGTAACTGCAACTAGATTACTGCAGTACTAGCAATGGATTACTGAAGTAACTGTTCTTGTTAGAAACGACCTCAAAGGCTTCTTTATTGGAAAACTCTATGAGCAGGAAAATTTGCAGTGCATCTTTAAAAAATTGTCTACAAATGCAAAAAGGCAAATAAAAAAGAATACTTAACTTTATTTTTAGCAATTGACTGTTTATGCATGGGTGATCCTACACAACGGATGGGCTGCTTAAACATAGTAAAAGGGAAGGATGTCCAGTTACTTTAGCGTAGCATGATGCCGTAATCTACTGCATCATGCTACACTACAGTAACTGGACTGATCCTACTGCGGTAGGATCAGTCTTGCAACACTGCGTTTAGGTCTCCTAGAAAACATGCAGTTTTTTTTTTTTGCCCAGGGTTGTGACAGCATTTTGTGCTTGTTTATCCAGAGATTTTTTGTGCTTGTTTAACCAGAGTTAAATTTTCGTTTTCCAGACCGTCCGTGGATTTAACACCAAAAGAATTTTTTTTTTGCTCATATTTGCGTTGGGCCATTTTAGCACTTTTGTAGATTTTTATCCATGAACACAAAATCCCATGAGTGTATGCTCAAAATCTAAGTATGGGTAAACAGAGTAAAACATGTATGCACTGTAGTATTAGTGGATAATTGATTCTCCTGAGAGTATTGTATTACGTTTTTTCCTATTAAGATTTTTAATTAAAATATTATAGTGCTTTTTTATTGGCTGGGTAGTAGGCCTTAAATTCTTTATGTTGGAAGAAGGACTTGTAAGTCCCGTTTGGCCAAGTTTTTTCATTGTTAAACACCGTTTATACCCTTTGAAAAAAAGATAATGGTACTGACAAGGTAGATAAAGGTAGTTAACAGGGTTAACCCTATAAAAACTACCATATCAAGGGATACTACCAAGGTCAGCAATGCGCTACATGTATACATAGGAAAATACAGCCATTATTTAGAAAAAAACCCTTAAGGCATTAATAACATCAACAGACAGGTTAATTATACCTTACTAGGTAGTTCTCTGTGTTGTTAGGTAGATCTTAGTAATTTAACATGGTATATCTACCTAGTCAGAGAGTGTTATTTTTTCAAAGGGTAGCTCCATGGTTTAATATACCAGTAAATCAAATTGCTGTTTTTCAGACCATCCATGGATTTAATACCGAAACAGCTTGATAAGCTAGCTCTGCAATTAACTGGATATTTAATAATAAAAATTCACAGCAGGGAACTTGACTCAATATGTTTTTAATTGCTTTCCCATTGTTTTACTCGATTCAAACACAGCTGAACGCGAGTAAAGAATATTTTTTCAGTTTTTTTTTTTTTTCGTATTCATAATTACTTTCAACATACCAAAACCATTATTTGTTGGAGCATGAACATTATAAGTAGGTTAGAGTTTGGTAAAAGCCTTTGTAAAGTTGCTCCCATAAAATTGTGATGATCCAGTGTTGTGCTCTCGCTATTTCAACAAAATTTACCATTTTAGTATACTATACTGTAAAACCATTGGGAATAGTACAAGTAAAGTTACTTGGCTTCGTGGCGCAGTTTTGAGAAAACAAAATGATTGGAAACAACATCATCGCTATCTTTAACATTTTTACAGTTTTTAAGTCAAAGTTTTGGATGAACAGATACTACCCATGGATAAACCAATTTTTACCCTTGTTTCTTTCTTCGATTTCCGCACGAATTGGCCCATAGAGTAAATAGCTTTCTGACATTATGTCACTAGAATTATCATCCCTGAAGTTTTGTAAATTTATAATGATTCTAGAATCAGTTGGCACAGTGGTTGCGTTTCGGACTTCCAATCACGAGGTCAGTGGTTCAAGGCTCACTCTGGTCATGCTGGTTCCAGGCAAGACACTTTATCCATGTTGCCTCTCTCCACCCTGGGAGGTACAAATGCCGTATGGGCTGAATACAGCTGAACATTATGGAATGGATTGTATTCCATAGGTGTTTGTTCCAATGACTGGGGGTAATAATTGTGAAGCGCTTAGAGGCCTTGGCATAAGAGCTATATAAATGTCACATATTATTTTTTTTTTTCAGATATACATGCATCTGCGGCATTATACATGCCCAGGAGAACAGAGGTGGATCGTCAGAATACTTTTCATCGTACCTATATACGCCTTTGAGTCATGGCTCAGTCTAATATTCTTTAGTAAAGATCATTATTATGTCTACTTTGGCACTATAAGAGATTGCTATGAAGGTCAGTATTTGTGTTTTTATTTAATTCGATTTTATTTAGACTTGAGTCTAAGTTTGAAGTTGAGGCTGTCAAGAGCATTGGTTTGGAGTGTTGCTCTACTGTATATGGTTCTGAAAGTTTGACACTGAGGAAGAAAGAAGGATAGAAGCTTTTGAGATGTGGCTTTGGAGACGAGTTCTGAGAGTTAGGTGGAGAGACCCGAAAACAAATGAATGGATCAGGGAAACAATTAGAGTACCAGAAAAAGGAGGACTTATGGAAATTGTCAGGAAGAGAAATATTGATAAATATCAACATAGGAAAAAAGAGGTAACAGCCTAGCCCTGGTGACTATTGTGTCGTTTAGCATGTAAAATAACGCAATGTTATCGGGGCCTTTGGCCTTTGAACCCTGACCGGGGGTCCTGGGTGCCCCCTGTTCCCCAGCCTAAATTGTTCGCTCGTAAGTCTAAACTTCGAAACCAGGACAGGCCGAACTAGAAAACGAAACATTTTGATGGACTCCAATATGTCTTTAGCATGTAAAATAACACAATTTTTTCCTTGGCCCCTGTACCCCGAGCGAAGGTCCGGCCCTCGGTGACCCCTTTACCCCAGCCTAAGTTTCTTGCTTCCTCGCAAGTCTGCATCCCCATCCCTTTCATTCAATCCTGGCTACAATCCCTGAGATTATATTATGAGGTTTGGCTGTACAGTGGCGTATTTAGGGGGGGAGGTGCTTGAGCACCCTCCTTCGGAGGCAAAAACATTAAAATTAGGAAAGAAACTTGAAAATCCGGACCTCGAGCACCCCACTTCAGTGGAAATGAGCGCCCTCCGTCAGAGGAAAAGGGCTAAAATCTTATGAGAAACACCTAAAATCCAAAAATTGGGGTAAAAATAAGGGGAAAAGAGCTTTTTTTTTTTGCTTTTCAGAATTTTACCCAGGTTGAGCACCCCCCTTCGCCAAATCCTGGAGACGCCCCTGCTGTACATATGGGATTTGATAGGAGTTTCGCATAGTCTCAAGTGAAACCTCCCCATTGAAATTCCTAAATACGTGCCTGATGTGGAAGAGGAAGGAGACGGTCTGGGTGGATTGACAACATGGTATGTGTATGGTGTATGTCAGAAGATTGGCTTTTTAGAGAAATTCCCATGGCTCTCTGAACTGAACATATCTATTTAATTCAAACTATTTTACAGTCATTTATATAATTAACATTTGAACAGAAGTATCACTGCATTGTTTGGCATAAAATTTGGAAATAATTTAGGAAATGATTTAGCTACATGATAAGTATATTCCCAGGGCTTGCAGAATTGTTGGTCTGATAGCCCAAGGGAGTCAAAATTTATGTAGGGTGGCTGAAAAATTAAAAAGATGTGTCCCGATGGGTAAACTAACCAGGTCTTAAAAATAGGCATGAATTGCAATGATAATAACAACAATGATGATTATAGTGGTGGTGGTGATGATGTTGATGGAGGCAACAATAGCAACATTCATATTATATTTATATTATTTGGGTTGGATTTAATTTTATAGACTACAAGGTTTACCCAGGGTTAATTACACTTCACTATACGTATTTTGTTACAATATTCAATAGTTACTTTAATTTGTGTTATGTTCATTTTGAAGATTTTCATTATAGTATTGGCAGTCTTACATACAGTCAACCTTCTCATTTACACACCCCTTGGGCTGGAAGGTGTTTGTAAATGAGAAAGTTTGTAAATGAGAAAGTTTATAAATGAGAAGGTTCACTAAAACTGTTCAAGTGAGACCTTCAGAACACTTAATTGTGATTATTTTGTGCTCTCTGTTGTTAAAAATAGTTGTTAAAATGAACTAGGAGGGGAAAAAATATAAAAAAAACAAAGAAATATTTGATAAATTATTGGAAAATTGCATAATTTGTCATTATTTTAAAAGCGTCCTTGACTAAATATTGTTTGTAAAATAGAAGGTTTGTAAATAAGAAGTTCGTAAATGAGAAGGTCGACTTAATTTCTAAAATAATTTCATTTATTTTCAGCATTTGTAATATACAACTTTTTAAGTCTTTGTTATGAGTATCTTGGGGGAGAAAGTACTATCATGGCAGAAATACGTGGTAAACAAATCACGTAAGTACAGTATTAATAGTTTTGTCAAAGTTATTAAATTGTGCCTGATGGTATATGAGTTTTGTTAAAGGCCGTGTTTCCGCAGGAAAAAATTATCCGATAAATTATCCCGATAAAAATTATTCGATAAAAGTGCTGCAGAAACAGGTGTTTAACCTATTCTGACGTAATAAAATTATCCGATAATTATCCGATAATATTCCGATAATTATCCGATAATTGACCTAAATGCGATAATTTTTACCTTTGACACGGGGTCAACCTTATCTTGCTTTTGCGAGGATTTCACCACGGGGCAATCAGGGTGCCACACGAGGAAAAGGGAAATCACCAAAAAATCACTGGAAGTTAGTGGACTCATAATGCATTATGGTCTACACTGTGTTTGCACAGTTGTATTTTTAAAATTAATTTGATTGGATGATATTTTATCGGATAATCCGAAATTCCTGCGGAATCACGGCCAAAGAGACTAACTGTGCATATGATAAGATATTAATTGTAGATCATCATTTGTGAGGTGTCGTGACAAAATGAGTCGTGTTGTACACCAGATCATTTTGAGATATTTACAAAAATAGATAGAAAGCCAAAAATTTATAAAAATGACATTTTTGTTGTTTTGAGAACTTTATTATTTGGATTTTATAATAATTACAAAAATCTTGTTTAAGTTTATTTACAATAAACTGGTTTTTGAACTACATTTTGTAAAGGCTATTTTTCAATAGAAAAACAGGCAGGAAGTCAACAGTTGTTAATCTTTAAAGTCGATTTTCTCCAAAGTGTGTTTTCAGATGTGTACTTTTCAAAATCATTTTTCTTTGGTTATACTCCACCTATGAACCTAATTTAAAAAACAAATTAAAGCTTACAATATCTTCTATCAGAATAAAAAACTCAATTTCATTTTTTTGTACAACACGACTCATTTTGTCATGACACCTCACATTTGTTCAAACTCACACTCGCTCAAACATCCATCTATATGTTTCTGTTCACTTGAATTTTGTTTGTCTTAGCTTGACTCTCATCCAGCCTTATTGTTACTAAAAAAGTATTTGGGCCTAAAGCCGCAGTTGAACTGGAATAAAAAAGGGATATTTTTATCAAGACAATTGGTGATATTTAAAATGGTTAAATTTTACCATTTTTCGTACTTGGATTATTTGGCATGGTTAGTCTTACCACAAGCTAGGGTAAAATTTTTAAAGTAAACCATGTTAATCAAGGTCACAACTCTCAGGAGTAACCAATTGACCAATGAAGGCCATTCTATAATATGAATTGGGAAGTTTACCCATGTTGCACTGTTGGCATTGGACTTTCTTGCTTGGTAAAACTAACCTGGTCAGTTTTCCAGGGCAGGTGGGACTTGGTTAACCTCAGGTAAGTTTCCGTATCTCCATGGCTTGGTAAATTTTCTGTGCTGTTTGCACTGGAAATTATTGGAAAATAGCCAGCGTGTTGGTTAGTTTTTTTACAAAAAAAAGTCCAGTGCGATTGTGGTTTAAAATTATACTGACAGTGTTAAAGGAAGCGAGAAGGTCTTGACAACCGAAGCGTGTGTCAAGTGAGGCACTTAAGATATCCATTCATTGACTAGTTCTTCACTTAACATTGATAATTCATTTTTCCATCTGTTTTGTTATCTAATTCATCCATCATCTATTCATTTGTAAACCGTTGTCATTTGCTTCATTTATTAATGACCATTCAATAATTTTGTGAGTCATTTAGTCATCGATTTTATTTATTCATCTATTTTAACTAAGACATTCAGTCTCCCATCTGCTCATTAATTTAGTATTCTAGCCACCAAAATTTTTTTTAATTCTCAAATATTTACACAGTGGTCCCTTTACAAGAAACAATTCCTTAAAGACTAGAGACCACTGACTTTTAACAATAAGTATTGTAGTGCATAAAAAACGTTTCACATAAAATATGAGGTCTCACCACAAAATGAGTCTCATGGTAGCAAAATCCAAAATTGAGTTTTTGGTGTCCTCCAATAGAGCAGAATATAAGCCTTAATCTACACTTTAAATAATATTCATTGGATAATTAGAACCAAAGATATGACCATTTTAAGTTTTCATGTATAGAAACATGGTTTGGAGAAAATCGCACATAAAGCAATCGAAAAAAACAACAAATAAATGATTATAAATCTCAGAAAATCTATATAAAGTACACCTTCCTGCATAAAAACAGACCTAAAAAGTAAATTATAATAAAATATAAGTACCATATCACTCATAATTGATTAAAACTAAATTTTTCAAAAATTTGACTTGAGACATACTTTGGTGATTATCTCAGATTGATCCCACCTACGATGCGACTCATTTTGTAGTGAGACCTCACAAATATAAACTGGAAATCGGTGTGTAGAGAATGTACTCTTACTATTTCAAACAGCTTTGAATTTTGATTGTCATTGAAGTCAGTACTGCCTTTAAGTAAAATGGTGGTTAAGAAAGACAAAATCTATTGTAGTCCTATTTGGATTACTTACAAATAAAAATAGATAAAGGTTCCAGATGTCAGTGACAATATTTCTGATTACGAAGCCACATTGTCTTTCTCAGAAAATCCCACTTAAGAGATTTCCGACACTCACCACAAAATGAGTGTTGTATAAAAAATCAAAATTGAGTTATTATATTCTGATAGAAGATATTATAAGCTTCAATTTGGTTTTTTAATTAGGTTCATAGGTGTGGTGTATAACCAGAGAAAAATAATTTTGAAAGGTACACATCTGAAAATACTTTGGAGAAAATCAACTTTAAAGACAAACAACTGTTGACTTCTCTATGTTTTTCCATTGGTTTTTACAAAATGTAGTTCAAAAACATGTTTGTTGTAAATAAACATAAACATAACATTTATGTAATAAACTTCCCACAACCACAAAAATCTCATTTTTATTAAATTATGACTTTTGTTTTTTTTTGTAAATATCTCAAAATCACCTGGCGTATAACACGACCCATTTTGTGACAACACCTCACATTTTGTGGTGAGGCATGTACTTACATCCACGAAGGGAACGACATGCATCCCTTTGGAAAAAGTAACACCCTCTGACTAGGTTGATGTACAATGTTAAAGTACTAGGGAGATCTACCTAGCACCACAGAGAACTACCTAGTAAGGTAGTATATAATTACCCTGTCTGTTGATGCTATTAATGTCTTAAGGTTTATTCTAAACAATGGCTGTATTTTCCTATGTATACTTTATAGAGCATTGCTGATCATCCTTGGTAGTATATTAACATGGTAGTTTTATAGGGTTACCCCTGTTAACTACCTTATCCACCTTGTCACTACCATTTTATACCATGTTAACAGAGTTAATTTTTCAAATGGATGTTTTGGCACATTCTCTATACATTTTCAGTTTGTAGTATTTCATGCTGGAACCTGCTTGATCTCATGATTCATGGCTCATCTCATTTATGGACTTACCCACTCAGCTACAAATACCTCTCACTGTATTGTGTTTCTAATCCCAAATTATCCATACTATTGTCCCAGCTAGAGGATATAACTATTCAAAAACTAAAATGGACATTTTTGTACTTTGGGGTGCTTTACAAGGTGAAGCAACTCATTGAAAAAGATTAAATTCTTGGTGATATTACCTTGATTGTACATAAAAAATATAATTTTAATAACAAGTATCAAAACAAACAGGAAGCAACATTAAACAACAGCTTATTGGATAACCATATTAAAAACCAAAACAGTGTAAAGCAAACAATAAATAAACTAAGTCAGCTTTTGGCTATTTGTATGTCATAAGTTTTATTTCTAAACCTATGTTGGAAACTATATTATGGTGCTGCTGAGTATGACATATAGTTTCTATATTTATATAATATTGAATGCCTTTGACGGGATACCAAAAAGTATTGTACAAGGTTTGGCAAAATATTGAACAATTCGAGGACTAGTTCAATATCTTGCCATCTGCGAGTACAATATTTTTCGGTATCTCCTGAAAATAGGCATTCAATATCATAATTATTACGCAGATAATTTATTTGCAAGTTCAGATTTGAGGGCCTAGGCCCGAGTCTCCAAAGTGTAATTTGTTTTTTATCTCTTGCAAATATTGGCAATAAACATTAATGGCTTTATCTTTATTACTTAGTACTTCTGCAAAATCAACAGAAAAATTTTGCGAAATGCCAAGAGTGGTTCACAGTATACATCTCACAAGGCCACCCTGCCATGTAGGCCACATGTATCATGTTTTGATTTTTCGAATAAAAAAAAAAATCACTGTATTTCAAGATCAGGTGATCTTGTGGGGTTGAATATTACTCGCGCACAGTTCAATATTACATTATATTGAATCTGTTAAAATATCACAATTGAATAATACTGAATTTACTGTAACTATGATCTTGATATATATTTTATATTGTTGCTTTTGTTACTGTATATGTCAGATGAGAATTCACCCACTCATTGCATACACGCACAAAATTGGTGAACTGGAATATGTAAAAGCGAAGTCCAAAATGGCCTTTAAATGTGTGCAGAAGTTTATTGCAACACTTTAGGAGCTTTTTCAGGTGCAATTTTAGCCATAGCATGTAACAGTATTTTTATTTTTGCATGTAGTGCATTCCATTTTTCTACAATCTTAAGAAATTATCTCTTTTATTTTCTAGGCCGGCCAAGTGGTACTGGTGTACATGTTGTCTGCAGGGTAAAGCCTACACAATTACCTTTCTACGCTTCTGTAAGCAGGCTACGCTACAGTTCTGTATCATCAAGCCCATGATGGCCCTAGCTACACTCATTCTCCTTCCCTTTGATAAGTACTCAGATGGTGACTTTTCGTAAGTAATTTTATTATCTTATAGATTAATCTACTTGCCTCAATGCTTTCAAAGTTGTTAGTAATTTTAATGGCCGCTAATTCAAATGGGTGGGGTATGATTGTGATTTTCAAAAAAAGAGTGAAATTTTATGTTTATAAGATACCTAAGAAAGGGAAATTTGTGCCCCATTTTAGTTGCTGCAATACCGAAAGATCGCTCACAATATGTCTACAATTCTTGGTTTGTCTTAAATTACAAACATCACACGATGGCTTTCCCTAATGAAAATAAATGTTTGCAATTTAAATGCAAAACAAAATGATTAAAGAATTGTCCAATCCCATATGACTAAAATTGTGAACTCTATCCAGTAGTATTCCTGCAATATTTAATTTCCCACCTGAAATTGTCAAGAGAACAGTATGTTCTTCTCTTATTTTTATTTACACTGCAGTTATATGCTTATATACATATTTTTTTAACAATAATTTTCATGCATTTTGTTTTAATATGGATTGAAAATGGTAATTAATATTTTTTATTCGCAATTCTGTTAATATTCTAGTGACCCAACAATTTTTAATTTCTTTAGTTTTTTTCAGATTATATGGAATAAAAAGACCAGAAATAATTACATAATACTGTTTTGTTTTCACAGACCTAGTGAAGGATATTTATACATAACAATTATCTACAATATATCAGTAAGCCTGTCGTTATATGCTTTGTTCCTGTTTTACCATGCCACCAAAGACCTCCTGAGGGCGTACAACCCAGTGCTCAAGTTCGCTATGGTCAAGTCGGTGATCTTCGTCTCCTTCTGGCAAGGTAATGTTTATTGTGCTATGGAGATTCGTTGATCATACCATAAAGCATTTTCTCTTGTTTTCATTAGACAATCAGTGAGGTATTTCTTGTATCATACCCCTGGCTGCGTACTCGTGCACTGTACATTTTCTTGGTGAAGAGATGTACATTTGTCCTACTCTGCGTTTACAACCTCTCTACCCATACATATGCACATACTTAATGAATTATTTATTTTTAAAGTATTTAATATTAAATAGCTTCTTGAAATTTTGCACACATATACATTTGGATATCTTATATTAATTGGCAGAGTTACTAGTGTGCGAAGAAAGGGCAGGTTCAACCAAAAAAAAAAATATCTTATATGTTTTAGTTTATCATAAAAAATATACTGAGCCCGGTTTCTGAATTTTATTACGATTCATTTCACCTATCATAATTATTGGTGAAATAGACGAAAATTGCTAAGTGGGGGGATAGTTCAAATTATAAGATAAAATCCCTATTATTTTACATACAAATTGTCTGAAAGAGGGGTATTTTAAATTGTGAAAAATCAACGATCATTCTAAAAATATATAGAAAAGTACTATTCTTGTGTGTTTTAACCAAAATTGTTCATTTCAGATTTTTTTATATAGTGTAAAGT
>JAOTQE010017353.1:0-12987 GCA_025631205.1 Nesometra sesokonis | reverse complement strand
ACTTAGAAAGTATATTGTGATGTAGAGATGCACTTATTCTAGAAAGTATATTGTGATGTAGATATGCACTTATTCTAGAAAGGTTCACCATCACCAACACCATCATACCAATAGAATCATCACTACGCTTATCAACACCACAACCATTTTTGTCTGTCATTTTAGTATATTGTCATACTGTATAATTGCATGTAGGGTAACGTTGATATAGAAAATTCAACAGAGTGGCAAGGAAGGTAGAGATGATGGTTGGAAGGGTCAGAGGTCAGTTAAACTACGTCTCAACTGCTTTAAACAAGGATGACCGCCTCTCTATATTAATTGAATCTAAATGATGTCATAATAAACGTGATTTTAATTAAGTGCAGTATACACACGACGTTTGAACGTCGCTCCCTTGTTAAACGTGACGAGTCTTTTACTCCTGGCCGATTTAATTTACAGTCAATCGAACTAAGACTAGTATCCACTGCTGCAATTACTGTTATTTTAATAATTTTTTATAGATTTGTCAGGAGGCTTCATGTAAAACCACCAGCTTGGCTTCCATCAACTGATGCAGGGTCAACATCACCATCACCAGCTCGATCACATACACCAATACTATTGTCACCATACCAATGGCCACCAGTTCTATATGTACCCGATGTGCCACACACCATCCCCTTGACGTTACTCTTTTTCATCATCGTCATCATGGCCTTCACCACCTCCACCATCATCATCATCACCACCACAACTATTTGACCTTTCAACTAGCGTGGTTTTTTTCAATCACACCAAACTAGTGTAATTGGAAAATTACTTAAAATTGTAGATGCCATTAATTCTGTTGTGTCCCTAAATGACCGATAAAGACAAAGATTGCGAATTGACGTTTAGAAAAGAAAGTCTTGCATGTCAAATTGTATTTCATGTCTGAATTTCAATTCCTGTTACAAATAACCGTTTTACCCAATCACTCAACTATTATTTGAAACAGTAGCGAGTAGCAATGCAATAAATAAACTTAATAAAAAATGCACATTTTACTTAAGCTAAGGTATACTCAATTAGGGCAATAACAAAAGCCACAATTAAAGGTTACTGATTTATTTTCAACATACAAGAGAACCATTTCATTTAAAGATTGTAAGCAGTACTGTGGGTACAGTGTATACATCCAGAACGAAACATACAGGAACAGGAAGTCCTTGCAAGAGGAAGATGGTTGACTTCCATCTGATGCAGGATCGACATCATCACCAGTCCGATCACATGGACAATACTATCACCATAACAAATCCAGAATTCTACATGTACCCACTACATCACTCTCCATCCCCTCAACGCTACTTTTTTTCATCATCCTCATCATGGCCATCACCATCAAAACCTCTATCACCGCCACAACAACCACCACCATGATCACGACAACCACAATGACTACTGATATCACCACCACGACACACCTTTACTATTATTTTTATTATTTTTTTCAAACTTATAGGTTTGTCAGGAGGCTACATGTTAAACCACTTCACCACGAAATCGGGTGCATGTATCAACTGCTGCAATTACTTTCATTTTTATTATTTTTTTATAGGTTTGCCAGGAGGCTACATGTAAAACCACTGCAATCACCACAACGCAACATGCAAGATGTCCTTGCAAGAGGAAGAAGGTTAACCACTTAACTAATCAGATTAAGGCTATTTGACCTTTCAACTAGCGTGGTATTTCAATAAAAACCCAAAACTAGTGTAATTGGAAATTTACTTGAAATTGTAGATGTAACCAATCAGATTAAAGCTAAAAACTTAAAAAATCTTTTGAGAACGGCAAATACGTGCTACCTTCATTCGTCAAAAAGTCAAAGTCAAAAAGTGACTGGAATAAAAAAATGGCGAAAACAGTGTGGTCTAAATTTTTTTCACAGTCTGTCAAGGGCTGGTTAGGTATCCTCATCACAGTCCAGAACAAGCTTTGTCAATCAGAGACTATAAGTACAGTAGGCCTACTTAGTTTCGGAACTAGGCTGAGGGCATGGCCTGAACGGCCTATAAGAATTAGGTAATAGACCTTTTTGGCGATTGTTGGAAAAATTTACAATAAATTTAAAATGGCTTTAAAACCAAAGTGGAATTAATACCATGTCTGAATTTCAATTCAGGTTTGAAGTGACTGTTTTACCCAATCACTCAACTATCATTTGAAACAGTAATGAGTAGCATGCAATTCAACTTGATAAAACCACGACAACCATCGCCATCATCACCTTCACCACCACCACCACCACCGACTTCACCACGAAATCGGGTGCATGTATCAACTGCTGCATTTACTTCATTTTTATTATTTTTTTATAGGTTTGCCAGGAGGCTTCATGTTAAACCACTGTAATCAACAGAACGCAACATGCAAGATGTCCTTGCAAGAGGAAGAAGGTTAACCGCTTCTATCAGATTAAGACTATTTGACCTTTCAACTAGCGTGGTTTTTCAATCACACTTAAAACAAGTGTAATTGGAAATTTACTTGAAATTGTAGATGTCATTCACTCTGTTGTGTCCCTTAAAAATGACCGATAACGTTACGGTTGGACATACAACAAGATTGTGACTTGACGTTTAGAAAAGAAAGTCGTGCATGTCGAATTTTATTTCATTCAATAACTACATCAATTCAATATTCAACAGCTATTCAGCAAGTCTTAACTTAAATTGAGAGTTGAGATTTTATTTTCAACTCTCAACTCTCCGATAATAACGTTACTGTGGGACATACAAACAAATTTTATTTTATTAGTGCATGTATCAACTGTTGCAATTACTTTCATTTTTATTTTTTTTTTTTATATGGTTTGCCAGGAGGCACATGTAAAACCACTGCAATCACCAGAACTCAACATGCAAGATGAGGAAGAAGGTTAACCACTTAACTAATTAGATTAAGGCTATTTGACATTTCAACTAGCGTGGTTTTTCAATCGCATTAAACTAGTGACAACGGGTGCATGTATCAACTGCTGTAATTACGGGTATTGCTATTTTGCGCAAACCCCGCAAACCTCCGAAAATGCACAGAAAACACAATCATAACAGGTTGAAAGTAATTGAATCATTTAGTATAGCACCTAAATAGTACCTCAAACAAAAAAAAATTATTTTTATAGTTATCCGAACCTATTTTTTGGGTAAAATCATGCTTTTTTGGGGAAAAAACCATTGCTAAACCCCGCAAACCTCCGAAAAATCACAGAAAACCCAATCATAACAGGTTGAAAGTAACCGAATCATTTAGTATAGCACCCAATTAGTACCTCAAGCAAAAAAAAATTATTTTCATTGTTATCCAAACCTATTGTTTGGGTAAAATTGTGCTTTTTTGGGAAAAAAATCATTGCTAAAAAAAAGCATGATTTTACCCAAAAAATAGGTTTGGATAACAATGAAAATCATTTTTTTTTGCTTGAGGTACTAATTGGGTGCTATACTAAATGATTCAGTTACTTTGAAACCAATTTGACTGAGTTTGCTCTGATTTTTCGGAGGTTTGCGAGATTTAGCAATGATTTTTTCCAAAAAGGCATGATTTTACCAAAAAAATAGGTTCGGATAACAACGAAAATAATTTTTTTTTTGCTTGAGGTACTATTTAGGTGCTATACTAAATGATTCAATTACTTTCAACCTGTTATGATTGGGTTTTCTGTGATTTTTCGGAGGTTTGCAGGGTTTGCGCAAAATAGCAATACCCCTGTAATTACTATCATTTTTACTATTTTTGATAGGTTTGCCAGGAGGCTACATGTAAAACCACTGCAATCACCAGAACGCAACATGCAAGAAGTCCTTGCAAGAGGAAGAAGGTTTATAACCACTTAACCAATCAGATTAAGGCTATTTGACCTTTCAACTAGCGTGGTTTTTCAATCACACCAAACTAGTGTAATTTGAAAATTACTTGACCACCTTGACCACTACCACTAGAGTATTGTTATGTTGGAAAGGTGGTTTCGGTTTAGATAAGGCATTATCACGATGAATGAATGAGAATGTATTTTATTTTTTATGTTTTACAAATTATTTAAATAATCATCTGACCATAGGCAACACGAACCGATAAAAACGGTTATAGACAGGAGGTCACGAATACAAATTACTTAACCAATCAGATTAAGGCTATTTGACCTTTCAAATGGAGTGGTTTGTTAACCTCAGAAAACTAGTGTAGTTGGAAATTTGATAAACTCTAAAGTCGTAGATGTCATTACAAAACATGAAATTGTGTTATTTTAATTTCAACACTTTTTATAGTATTTTAATTAAACTCAATTAGAAAAATAATCTTGCATAACCAACTTTGCAAATGGCAAGTTCCTATTTCTAATAGCTTCAACACTCTTTGGTAGTTATCTGACAACACCGAATGGCTGCAAAAAATTAGTAATAGTAATAGTAGTACCGTAGATTTAAAACTATAATTCCTAAGTGTGATTTTAAGTCTGGTCACAAGTCAACCATTTTACCCAATGACTGTATCACTCGACAACAGAAAGATTGGTACAGTACAGAGCCAGTGCTCATCAAAATGAGCACTGGCTCATTAAACAATGCACATTTTTTTCAAAGTGGCGTTTACTCAATATAGAAGGATTGGTACGATATACAGCAATTGCTCATCAAAATATGAGAACTGTACATGTTTATGGTAGGTATAAAATCATAAAATAAACAATTTTAACCGAAATGATGTTGTATTCAAATTTTTTGCAAGTGATTTTACTTTAAAAATATGACAATAACGAAGAGCAGCGAAGAAAAGGTAAGCTACCATTTTAAATAGTAGGTATAAAAATCATAAAATAAACATGATTTTAATTAAGTTATTACTGCAACTAAACTAAATTACAAAAATAGGAAAATCTCTTGCAAAACTTTTTTTTTATTTTATTTACAGTGACTACTACAGTATCTTCCCAAATATATTATGATCTAACAATGATGAAGGCTCCGAATAAAAGCCAATTTGCCTTTTTATTTTACACTTTTTAAATAAAAATCATGAAATAAAGTTTTGTTAGATGACATATTCAATCATTTGCTTATGTATACAACAATTTTTTAGATTCTGTAAATAAAGCATCTGACGGAGAGGACTGGCCTGAAAATGCAATTTTATTTTCAAAAGTTCTTGTAAAAATCATGTTGTGGGTTCAATAAGTGAGAACTAAATTAAGAAACTTAATGGATTTTCTTGCACGATATGTTATTTTTTTTCAACCAGCTACAGTTATTCAATTACCTTCACAAATTGAGTAAATACAGAATCATTTGACACACTGACGATGGCACCAAAAAAGGTGGTTGCTATTTTGTTTTATAAACATTTGCGTTCAATCCTCGGAATGCCCAACTTTTCAAGATATTGTGCATGTTCAAATGATCCGTTATACTCAACATCATGTTGAACTCTATGAAATTTCTTGCAAGACCGTTACAAATCAGACAATAAGGAAAGTCCCAAAGAAAAGGTAAAATTGTATAAACACCATTTTGTACAGTAGGTGTAAAAATCATAGAATAATTAATAAATAATTTCAGTTAACAAATTAAAAAATATCTTCTTGAACTCAATGAAATTTCTTGCAGAATCCTTTTTTTTTCATTCAATAACCACTTTACAAACCGATTAAATAAAAAATTATCCGACACTGACCAAAGCTAAAAAAAAAGCCAATTTGCAATTTTATTTTACACTTTTTTTAAAAATAAAAATCATAAAAGTTTTTTATTAATGACACATTTAATCATCTGCTAATGTATACGACAATTTTTCAAATTGTTTAAATATCTGATAGTGACGACTGCCCTGAAGAAAATGCAATTCGCCGTTTTATTTTCAAAAGTTCTTATAAAAATCATGTGGGTTCAATCAATGAGAACTAAATTAAGAAACAATGAATTTTCTTGTATGACCATGTTATTTTCATTCAATCAGGTACATTGTATATACAACTATTTTTTCAAATTGAGTAAATAAAGAATCCGACACACTAACGATGGCACCGTTATAAAAATTCTGTATTCAATCCTCAGAACAGGAGGTGGAAAAATACATCCCTGCTCGGAATGTCTAACTTTTTAGGATATGGGTAATTGTGTATGATAGGATAAAAAATCATAACATTACTTTGATACCTTCAGTTAACAAATTTAAAAATATCTTCTTGAATTCATATTAAATTTCTTGCACGATCCTTGTTATTTTTCATTCAATCAATGACTTTACAAACCGATTGAATAAGAATCATCCGACACAGACAATGACTCCAAAAAGGTAATTTGCTATTTACACCCTTTTATTCACCAGCTTTCATCAGCTACTATATACACAACTCTTTATCTTTACAAATTAAAAAAAAATCCTCCGAAAACGTAATTTTCTATTTTAATTTCAACTCAAAATTATATGACAACTTCGAATTGTTTAAATAAAGCATTATCTGGCAATTACGCATAGTTTTAAGATGGCTTCAATAAAACTTAAAAACGGAATTCTTTAGTTACACAAAAAGTTTGCAAATTGTTTAAATAAAGCATTAGCCTATCTGGCAATCACAGTTTTAAGATGGCTTCAATAAAATTGAAAAACAAAATTCTTTAGTTATACAAAAAGTTTGAAAATTGTTTAATTAAAGCATTAGCCTATCTGGCAATCACACATAGTTTTAAGATGGCTTACGAAATTCATCAGTTATACAAAAAGTTTGCAAATTGTTTAAATAAAGCATCTCACACAATGATGAATGCCCTGAAGGAAGTGCAATTTGTTTTTTTTTTTACTAAACAATCATCGCTATTTGCATTTTAACTCTTTACAGATTAAATAAAGAACCATCCGACACTGACAATGGCTTTAAATTAAGGTAGTTCACTTATACAAATCAAATTCATGGTTTTATTGTAAAATTTAAAAAAATAGTAATGTAAACATGATTTACTTCTTTTAAACTGATGTCTTCAATTAAACTTGATTGATTACATAAAAATAACAAGTTTATTTGGAAAAAAAATGTATGCCTTCCAAAAACTCGCCAAATAATCTTAGTGAATTCAATTTCTCAACTAATTTCATTAGGTCACCACGAAGTGGACCTTACCTCACTCTTGTTCTTGCGACCACGACTTTAAGCACATCCAGCCATTGCCGCGCTTTGACGGATGTGCATGCAATTTTGTACCTATATATTATACTTCATTTGCAACAAATATTCAAGGCCAATTTTATTATAAAGTTATATCACAAGGTGTCCACTAGTCCCACAAAACGAATGCCTTTAAACATCTTAGAAAGTAAATAAACTTTTACTCTAAAATCACTATGAAAGCGCAGACCCGGTGAATTGTCTTGTTTTATTCAATCATCTGGAGTTGACGGCTTTTATTTCTCATACAGCAAAGAAAAACTCAAGTTCCTGAATTTCAACACTTTTTTTGTAAAATTGCCTTTAATTAAACTTTCTTTTGCACTTTTGCTTCAGAGTCGATGGTTAGTTTGGCCTGAAACATTTTTGCGAGGACAGGCTAATCTCACTCCAAATAACTAACCCCGGCCGCTGGTTAGTTTTCTGGAGTGAAATGTGCCAAAATAGTTTTACCCTGGAAAGTGCAATGCGAACAGAATGACTGGTCACATGCGCAATCCATGAGTTGTGACCTAGAGTAACATGGGTTTTAATGTTCATTATGGTAAAACTAACTATGCCAATAATTCAAGTACAAAAAAAACCAAAAAAACTTAAACTTAAATTTAAACTTTTGGATGTACTACATCCATCTTCGTGATCTTCTGATGTTTGCCGAAGACGGTTGTAGTACATTTGAATTTTTGTAGTGTAGAAGTTAAATTTTTTATTTCTATTAATATCTACCACTACGTACAAATCTCCGCTTCTATTTAGAACAATCCACTTTTGTTTTTCCAAGATCATTTTCATGTAAACTACATTAACACAGACTGTCATGAAATCTAGTGCATTTGGATAAAAATTAAATGCAATTGGCCCATATTTATTTGTTCTATTTATAGACTGCATTAAAGTCTTATTGGTTTTATTAGTAATATGCAAAATACAAGATAGATCATTCTGCAAATGTAAAAAATCATTGTATTTTGCTGTTTTTAAAATCAAATTGTCCAAAGAAAATAACACCAATGTCTTTACCTTTTTTTCCGACTACAAATGACAAAGCTTATAAATAATGAACTGTAAATATACCCATATCACAAGCGATTTGGTATTTTTTGTTTAAACCCTAAATTTAAGTGAATATGGAATTTTACTCATTCTAATTATGTTAGGTACGGTGTTCAAAATCGGGGTGACAAAAGCACGGTAGGAGGTTCCTTGGTAAAATCCCAGGATGGGTGGGGCTGAGGTTGCAAAATCTGTCGCATACAAAATTATAAAAAAATATTGGTATGTTGGTTGCTGTACTGGTTTCCGACACAGCTGAAATTGGAAACCCCAAAAATGAAGGCCATTCTCAATACCTATATCAAAAATCTAAATCTAGACCATGGCCTTCAATTAACTTTGTAAACATGCATGTTCCCTATTTTTACCATGTTTTGAAAACCTACTATACTCGTTATTAATATGATAGAAGATTTATAATTTATGTCTTGTATGATTGACGTTTCTTTCAGATAAGTTTGTTTACATTCATCATGGCAGGTTTGATTTTGCTATAAAAAATCTCTATCTCAGCTTGTGTTAAACAGCATTGCCTCTTTCAGATATGTTTGTTTACATGATTATTTGAAATGAGCACTAAGCATTATTTTGAAATGCAAAAATGAATTTAAGCATCATTTAATGCTAGATATTTAATATATTTCAAGATAAACAAATTTGTAAAATATTTGATTATAATTGTAAACAAGTTTTAGTTAAGGCTTATAGCACACAGACATAAATTGTTACCGGATATCACCACCCCTTGTTAATTTCAATGTTAGTTAGATGTATTTGATATCATTTATTCAATTGTTTTGTTTGTTTTTTCTTTTAAATCATCACTACTGTATTATATTTGTTACAGTATTATATTTGTTACTGTATTCAACACTTACCGGTAATATTTTGTTTAATTATTTTTACAAGTCAGTACCAATAAATAAATAAAAGTGATTCAATGGATACACCTATGTACAAGAGTACATTCTAACCACAAGCCGATTTCAAATCCAATTTGTTTTTTAACATGTTTTTTTTGGTTGTGCACGAGAAAAATACTCATTGTCCCTAGTCTTTAAGGACTTGCTTCTTGTACAGGGACCACTGTGTAAATATTTGTGGAAAAAATAATTGTGACCACATTTTTGACAAGATAATTTAGAAATGCTTTCGAAAGTGGGTATTAAATCAAAAAGTTTACTACTCATTACACAATGTTATTATTATGTTGTTATTGTTATTATGTTGTTATTTTTAAAGGGTTGAATTTGAAAATTTTATGAAATCTCATTAGTACGTGTTACGCGAGTTTGACTGATCTTTCTATTTATGTGAGTTTTATTTGTTTTCCAAATCTGTTACTTTTGATTTGGGACTCAATTTGCAATGTACTTTGCACCATTATCTTATTGTTGAAATGTAAAATTTTATCTGTCAAATCACAACTAATTGTTTTTAGATTAATCCATAAAAACTTAAATCCCAGAGTTGCCCTTTAATATAATATACACTTTTTAAATAAGCAGTAAAAGTTTGCCCAGGCTGTTTTTTTACCATTTGAGGCATGACACAGCAAAACCACCAAGTTTTAGGAAAATTGAAAATTGAGGTATTGCTAGAACCATATTGCAATTTTCACACGCTTTAAAATGAGGGGTCAATTATCAAAATCGAACATCTACAACTAAAGTTATTGGACGAAATATCCACAGATTTCCTTTGTATTTGTTTACTTTTCCTGTTGTTAATTTGCTTATTTCTCAACTTCCTTTGCGACAATTTGGTTGTTTTGCCATGCCTAGCCTCATTTATGTACTTTTCAAAGATAGATCTATTTTTCATTCCCTGATGGAACTACCGATTGCATTACATCTGATGACATTAACAGAGTAGCAGTGTTCTCTAAAGTATGGTTTTAGCCTTCAAATAATTATGATGTAATTTTGATTCTCATGTTTTTTGCCATCCTTTACTCTTTGGTATTACAGAGAATACAGGAATGCACATAGAGGGGTAGAGACAAACCCAAGCATGTTTTTTGGACAAGTTACCAGTGTTAATTTTTCAATTGGAAAAACAGCGAGTACAAGTTTTACATAACCTTTCGAGCCAATTGCTTTGTTTTTAATATCACGTAAAAAAATCTGTAATTCTTTTAACACTTTGACTGTCAAAGATGGAGATCTGCGTGGTTTGGGTTTTATTATAGAAATCATCTAAATAAGTAACTGACATATTTGTAAAAAAATTTCAACATGCAATTCGATGTGGACCACAAAAAGTTTGGGGTTTAGAAAAAAACCCACACTGTCAGGTCAAATAAGGTCATAATCACATACACATGCTCGATATTGTGTGGTGATCGTAAAATGTAATACACTGCCAAGGAAATAATGGGCAAGTTATTCAACAAAACTGATTACTTATTTAGTACAACCGTAGAAATGTAAAAGCATATTTTGCTACCGACCTTGAGTTTGATTTTAAAATGTCTAAATTTAGTGAGTTTCATTGACCTAGACTTAGTGTCTAGGCCTATAGCCTATAGGTAGCTTGGCTATACGCTAGAGCTAGTGTATGAATACACATCGGTAATTTTATTCATTTTAGTTTACAATAAATTTGAAGCTTGTTTGGGGTGGCAGTCAAGTGTTAATACTTAGTATTAAGTAAATACTTAATTATTAATTTTTTTTGTTTTTTTTAGAATTTTTTAGAACATAAAAAAAATCATACTTACCTGAACCACTGCAAGCACCAGAACTATTTTCACCACGATCACCACCACAATTATAATTGGCACCATCAACATCAGCAGTGATGATAATGGCTTTATATTACCAGATAAACTTGTGTTGAGAGCACAAAAAGGTATTGTTAATGGATGTTTTGTTATTTTAAAGGCAAGTAGAGTGTCATCCCCAGCTAGTTTCATAGCCTCAAATTTGGTCTCTACAGGGAAAAGGCCAGCAAACAGTTTTTACTGAAACTTTACAAAATTTTTTATCATAGCATCAGGTGTAACTGAATATTGTTTGGCAATCCAGTGAAGGGTGTAATTTTGAAGGGGCCATCAAAGCAAATCATCCCAGACCTATATATGACAGAAAATTAATCCATTTCTTTTTAAATTTCCGTGATTTGCGGTTGGAGTGGCAAACGGTTTTAACTGAAAGTTGGCAAAATTGTTTAAAATGGTCTCACAAATAATTTAATTTTGGTTGCAATTCGAAGTGAGGTTTGGATCTGGGAACCATTCTAATAAAAATCCCAGACCCATAATCCCAATACCAATAAATAAATCTAAATTTCTTTCTACCTTCAAATGTTTTGTTGCATATAAATTGGCCCAAAAGTCGAGATAAACATGCAGACAGACGGACATAGAAACACCGACAGACAGGTGAAGCTAGTTCCAGTACCCTCTACCCACTTCATGGGAGGGTAAAAATATTAAATTTATACCAATTATTTTTAAAAATTGAAGATGGGAATCGTGCATATTCAGTGAATAATTCTTGAAGGTATTTCAATATCATATACCAACAATTGGGTTTAGGAAAATTTGTAAAATGTGAGCATTGCTGGTTCCTGGAACACATTTATCGAGATCATTTCAACAAAATTGTGCTGTTAAAACCTGTTAGGAAGTAGCATATTTTCATAGGCTGATATGAGGTTTTAAGGGCGTGGGTCCAAGGATGGAAAAATTTTTCTCTGCAGATGTTGTCTGGTGAACTTTTAGCACACCAAAACTGAGAAAAAATATATTTTTTGGTTTCTAAAAAGAGGAGGGGCGTCTGCTGGATATCTCCTGAAATTTTAGTAAATATACTACATGATGGCTCATAATTCTCCATATATTGTAACTTGTAAATTTAGTACATACATTTGTAAAAGAATGTACTGTAAACAGACACTTTTGATAAAATTAATAAAAATCAGTAACCCAAAGCAATTTTTTTAAGATCAAAGATTTAGACCTACAAGCCAAAAAATTGTTCAAATTGTACGTGATCCAAAATTCATTTCCTATCATTTAAATTTTTTTTTTACTTTTTAATTATATCCATAGCTTTAGGCTTCAATTTTCAATTATATTTTGAGTAAGTAAACTGTTATACTAATACAAATCTGTTACAAGAATTTAAGACCTCAATAGAGATGGATAGCGAAGTTCACTGGTGCCTTCCTTGATCAAGAAGCAAAAAGACTTGATCTAGGCTCTATGGACAGAGTTCAAATAACAAAAGGTACCGATCGTTGGCATATTATCACCAAAAGCAAGCACAAAAAGCATTCATTCATTGAATTAAGAAGATTACTGGACAACTATGTTTTTGTGTAGCCCTTATATCCATAGCTTTAAGCTTCAATATTGAATTATATTTTTAAGAAACTTTTATACCAATAAAAATCTGGTTATAGGAATTCAGAACATTAAGAGAGATGGATAGGGAAGCTTGGATTATGATAAGATCTACGCTGACAGAGTTCATTTTCAAAGTTAAAAGGCAATGATATACTTTATGTTATCAATCAAATTAAGCACATGGTCAATTCATTGATGGCATATGTAGCCTTAAGAAAAATAGTGCAGTAGGCCTATACATATGTTTGGGTGGATGTTGCAAAATAATTGATTTGGTCAACTAGCTAATATTGGTTTCAGCAATCTGCCATGCACAGCGAAATAGATACATTTACAAAACTGAAAAAATATGATCTGTGAAGGCCTATAAGAATAAGTTTTAAGATAAATA
>JAOTQE010017342.1:0-10801 GCA_025631205.1 Nesometra sesokonis | reverse complement strand
GTTGCGCTGAGTTGAAAATTGTTGAAGTTGAGATAGGTTCAACTTCAACGATTTTCAACTCAACGCAACTCGCCGCAACTCAACAATCGAGAGGAAAACGGGCTTAAAGAGTAGATTACAGCTCATGTTGTGCTGTACTAAAAGGTAACGATAAATTAAATTTGAATTTTTCTACCATGAGACTCATTTTGTGGAGAGACCTCGCATATTATCATTGATAATTTTGTTAGTAATTTGATGAAATTTTGAATTTTTCTACCATGAGGCTCATTTTGTGAGGAGACCTCACATATTATCATTGATAATTTTGTTAGTAATTTGATGAAAAAGTACAAACCTTTCCCTGCAGTATCATAATCAATGCTGGTAAAGCCACATGACTGCTAACAACCATTCGGCAAAATTCAGAAGACATCTGGCATGTGAAATATACAGTCTAAACAAATATAAAATGAAACTAAATTTATCTGTACTATAAACATATTATGTTCACACAAATAAGAGGTCCATTGAATAAACACTTTCTTAAATAATAACAATAACAATAATGATTTATAATGCGCTCTTCTCCACCAAAGTGGTAGTAGCAGTGGTATAAAAATAAAAATTGCCGTAATCTATTGTCACGATTTCCAATCAAGGCAGCGTTGCTGCTTTATATATGTATACGCAGATATTCAAAGGCAGTATTTTTTTTTTATTTTCCTTGTTTTTAATTTTAAAAATTATAAACTCATTAGTTTCTGAGCATCAGTGAGAGATAGTTACCCCTCTAAAACTGTTCTTTTTTAGTGCCACGTGTAAATAAGTGTTTTTCAATACACTCTTTCACAATTTCAACTCTACATGTGCATGAGATATGCAACACTTGTTTAATAATTTGGGGTTGTTTGTGCCGGATATAAAATGGAGAACCTAGTACATCATCTTTCGAGATGAGTAGGGGTATCCTGGTGCACTGGTCCATACACAACCCTTGTCGTGGACAGATGAAAGAGCATGAGAACTCCGTACTTGCTGCATGACATGCAGGGGTGGAGAAAGTCATAAGAATGTATAACATCTGGTCCACAGTGCCATGAGCATCTTCTAGATGGTTACTAGCACAAATATAAATATCTACCATTATTCTTTTCATCCATGTGTAAATTGTCAATAATATAATCAAATAAAGCGATGACATAAAAAATGAATTGAATTTAAAAAAATCTTATGTGAAAGCAAAGAAAGTTGTAAAAAGTAGATGAACTGCCAGTTCGTGGTGACCAACCTGGCTATAAATAAACAACCTACAATAAGGTTAAAATGTGTAACTCGTCTATTACACAGAGTGTTCACACAGCATAAATTCATGGCTCAAATGCTAAGAAAAATGAGATGTTTATTACAGCTTTTGAGTCAAGACATACTTTTTTATTCCAAATTTATAAATTTAAAACCAAGTATATCGATTCATATATTTTTAAAAGTGTAAATAAAATAATTACCTTCAATGTATTTTCACAATAGTTAGGATGGGTTAAGTACTTGAAGAAGTTATCAGATAATTCCACATTCTCTGTCATCTGCTCACCGACACATATTGCCATTTTCCTTTTACCAGGCACAATGGTCTGTAGACCAATATGTAAGAAAACTAACTCAGCCATAGCACCAACAGCTAACCCACACAGCTGGTCCCAGCGTTCCATTGCATCTTCACCTTCTGGTAGTGTATCTGTATTGAAATGAACATTTGTGTAGTAAGCCAAGAAAAAAAGATAAGAAATATAAGATTGATAAAACAAAATTTTATTGCCATAAACAGAGAGACGAACAAGAATTTCAGAGACAATTACTGTATTTCATTTACCATTATGTAGTATAGATGTAGTATGGATAATGATCAAATATGTGTTGTCAGTAAACCCATGATATTTTGCCTGTCTAATAATCACTAGGCACTTAGACAAATTATTTTTACACACTTGTAGTCTCATGTGGGATACAGCATGTTGGTTCCTTTTGTCTAGCCTGCTACAGAGGCTTAGGAGCTATGCTTGAAACCTTTTCTACTCTATTTTTGAATGGTGTCCTTACACTAGGTTTACAGATATCCCTTATAAAACATATTCCTCGACCAAAACTAGGTGTGAGTTGACCATGAGCTTATGCTTATATTTTGGCTATGAATTAGATCACTCTTCCTGTTATTGGCCATTCGACTCACCTGAGTAGGTATACAAGACAAACAATTGTAAACTAAATAATATAACTATTTGTTTCCTTTTAGAAATATTTCCAGCTATCCGTCGTTAGTCAAATGTAAGAATCCTGAAGTGATAATTATAATACACTGTACCTTGCAATTGTTTTATTGTTGACTTGTCCTCTACCAAGGCATGAAGAAGTGCAGGAATGATGTCTTTATGAGCTGACCCTAAACTGTTGTAAAACCCTGTACAGAATTCCTCAGCACTCCTGTCCATTGTCTCACATTGGTAGAGAAAACACTACAAGAAAATATTTACATATACAGTAAACTCCTAAAACTGACCGCTGTTCGGACCATCCATGATGTGAAGCGAGAGGACGGAGTTCTGTCCAAGATGAAGTGTAAAAACATAAACACTGCTTACACATCGCGAAGGGCTAGCCCTACACTTTACGCTCTAGTAAAACACATTAATTTATTGTACTAAAAGCTTTATTTTTGTTGATGTTTACAGTAGCCGGGAAATATTCAACTTTGCTGCGGTCATCAAAACAGGACAGGAGTATGAGACATACGCAGTGTAAACATGGGCATGGCATAGCTTTAATACTGGCAACCATGGCATTCCCATCCTTCCTCATAAAGTACTTTTGGTTTCATGGTGGAACTTCAAAAAAGGTCTGGTTTAGTGTGAAACTTGATTTCTGGAGGTCAGTTACGTGAGTTTCAATGTACTATGATATATATGTGGCAGATCCAAGCCAAATGAGACATAAGTCGAAAAATTGAAAATTGAGTTTTTTATGGATCATAAAACTACACATTATTATCTTTAACATGCAAAAAAATAAGTTTCATACAATGTTTCCTTGCAGAGTTATTAACAATCGAAATTCGAACATTTAAAATTAAGTTTTGAGAAAACTGCATTTGTTTATCCATATACATTGACTAAGCAAGGTCATTTTCAATTGCATTTTTCAAACATTTTTTGATCATATATCTGAAAATTGTTAAGGAAGCATTAAAGTTAAATGTATAAATTGTATATTTTTTAAATAAATAAATTTTGTTAAAATTGACCATTTTTAAATTTCTGCCTATTGTGGAAAACTAGCATTAGCGACTTATGTCTCATTTGGCTTGGCTCTGCCACATATACACTTCAGTAGTATAAGCCTACTACACTTCAACATAACAATCACAGTTTGTGGGTGGGCTTATTACAGGGTATCAACAACTGTAGTGTTGAGTTATGTATGAAAACACCTTAAATGTTGGAATAGGCTTATCGCTTGGGAAATCTCTTACAATACCTGAGAGTGAGCTTATATAAAGTCAGTACAGATTTCTGTATACATATTTTAAGAATATCAATGTCATAAATCTGTTAACTACATCATTTCCTATAAGATGCATTGTCCAAAAATTTTAAACATCAGTGTAGTATTGCTTGACTAAACTAAATTTGTAGTTGATAAAACATTTGTTTACTTACATATATTGCCGATGCCCTTAAGGTTAAACTATCATCTTCTTTCATATGTAGTAACCATGGTAACTGGTTGGCAAAACTGAGTGATGATTCCATTATTTCTTTTGTACTTTTATAAACAAAATTAAAAAAAATTAAAACAAATAAGAAACAGAAATATGTAATCTGGAATGTAGTTTATGAGTTGTATGCCTTACCACTAATCATAAAAATACTGTGTTAATAGCACATTTGAATTTGTGTCTACTTACCTATCTAAGTTAAGTTGTGATCCAACATCAGATACAGTGTATGCTGTTATCAAGCCAACTAGGTCTATAAGGATTTGGACACACCATGGTTGCTTAAAAAAATAGATTACAATGTTAAAATAAATTCTAAATAATATTAATAATGTCATTCTCATTTAGTGAGTATTGCCAAAGCCTACACGAGTTTCACATGTTACTGCAGTAATTGGAACCAATGCATAGCTCTATAATCTGCAGTTATACAAAAGTATACAATGTTAATGTGTTCGTTCCAGGAGCATGATTTTACATGTATATAATGTTACAAAAGTACTGTTAAGACCAAGTGGCACACTAAAATATATATAAAGTGCTTTTTGAATATAATGTATGTTCAATTCAAATTTTTTTACTTTTAAGTTTATTTTGAAGGCCACATAGGTTTTGGTAGTACTCTTCATAACAATAACATCCTTTCCTTCTTTACTGGACTCAATATACAAGGGTGGAGAGAAGGAACCCAAACAAAGTGTCTACTTTACAGTTAATATACCTGCCATGAAATGTTTAAAAGAACCTGGTTAATAAATATAAAACCATGTCGCTATCATGACACATTCATCACTTCAGTCAACTGCTTATAAATGTTGCAATGCATTGAAATCAAATTTCACAAAATCGGTCATTCACTTTGGAACGTTCATTTTGATCTTTTTTTTCTGATTTCGGTTTAGAGAGAGTTAAGTTTATCTATATTTACAGAGAGTCAGTATTGGGAGAACTGACTGTATTTAATTTTATATTTCACTTACTTGCTGTACATCTTTCTTGTTCTTCAATTTCCTTAATAAATCCAACGGTATGTGAGGAACCTTTATTTTTGCAACAAAATTCTGCAGTAGCTCTAGTGGTCTGTGAAATTAAAGCATAACAAATATTTAAAAAAAACAACATGTTATTGGATCTTAATGCATTTACAAGAGAAAAAATATGTACACAGTTGAACATACTCTATGTATCATCGGGAAAATCTCTTATTTTGTGATATAATACTCTCTATTATTTCCAATTTACTGCTGTCATAAGCTGGTTATATGTTATTTCCAAATTATTCCAGATGATAAGTGTGCATGTAGACAAAACTATTTCAAACGTAACTCATCATTTGGACATGTTTCCATGTTTAAAGCCAGCTAAGACGTATAAAGAAAAGTGATATTTTTAAGTTGAACTTTTTTTACCAAAATGACTAGAATGAATTGAATTGTAAAATTCAATAGCAATGAAAATTCACAGTTTAACACCATGTCACACATATGAAACAAACTTCGACCCTCCATTACCTTACTTTATGGCTAATATCTGAATTTTTTTAAATGCACATTCAGAGACCATCAAAGACTATGTATTTGTATAAAGTTACTGACAGGTTTAAGGAGAAAAATAACTGACCCATGAAACAGCAGTATGTTATTCACCACTTTCACGACCAACCGCAACCTTGAAGCACCCTCAAGCATCCCTTGTAAGACCTGCGTTGACGTTGATTCAAGCCGAGTTAGAATCCTCTTGATGAATTCTTCGTCTTTCAATAGACCTTCAATAGAGTGTGGATCAGTGGTAGTGTCACACAGTATGTCCCATTCTTCTTCACTATCCATATCCTACACACATATGACATTTTGTTAACAAGTAGATTAACAATTTCTACAAAAAAAATGTTTGCCCTTTACCGACCAATTGTTTTTATTGTTCTTTATTATTTTTCTTTATTTCCCTTCATAATTTAAAAAAATTTTTGAATGTTTGACAAAAAAACATCAATAAAAATAAAACACAACAAAAAAACAAAATTTTCTAATGTATTTCTGAGCATATTGAAACCCAAACACATCTGTTTTTATGCTTCAAAAATCGCTGTACATTGTGAATTGATCATATCATATAAATGTTGAAAAGATCCCGGTTTGCCTTACTGGCAGGCCACTTCAGTTTAAAAAAAATCGAACCACGGACCCTTCTGATTTTTGGCATTTCACAAAATGCCAAACAAAAAACTTTTTTCTTTTGGCCTCACCTTTCACAAAATTAATATGCCTATATCTGGTCATGATGACATCAGATATGACCATAAATGGATATATAATTACCATATAAGTGTATATGCCATTCCTCCGAGGAACTGCAAAACCATGAAAATTGCTGTTTTTTAGAAAAATGCGTTTGAAGTTTTTGACACAATAGAACACTAATTTTTGTACGTTAAAAAAGGCATATGCCATTGATTTTTCATACACATCTGGGCAAATTATTTATATTTTATATTTAAACTTTATTTGTGTAAGTTATTAACTACTGATGGTAGTACCGATGGTACCAATGGTTGTATGGCCGAGTGGTTAATGCATGGGAACCATAAACCATAGCAAAAAACAACAGCACGGGTTTGAGGCCCGCTCCCACCATGGTTCTGGTAGAACAAGTCTTCTCCGATAAGGACAATAAACCATAGGCCCAGTGTATACAAACAGCAAATGTGCACTATAAAAAACCCAATACATCTATCCAGATGAGTAGGGGGTTACCCCTGTGTACTGGTCCATGTATAACCCCTGTCGTGGACAGCTGAAATAATGCAAGTACAGTCCAGTACTTGCTGCAAGCCACGACGTGATCCTTAGGGGAATAGAAAGTCACAAGAATGTGTAACACCTGATCCACAGCGGCATGAGCATTTTCTAGATGGATACTGGCACAGTACCATATTCAGCAATTCATGGGAACATTTTTAGTTTTCTCGCAACTTTTTAATGCTATTTGTCAATCAGATGACTAAACTAGGTGTACTTTTGGCTACCCTGGCCGTGCAGATCTCGTCAATATGACTAAATTGAGAACCATCACTTCCTGTGATATATGATATACAGTGGTTTATGAACATTTAGGTCAATTATTATATGGATCGAAGGGATAAAAACTGATGCATATATTAGAAAAAAAATATTATATTTTTTAAATAAACTTGTAAAATGAAAATATCACAAACCTCTTCCTGGAATCGCACTTGCTCAATACTTTTCCTAGCGTCGGTATCTTTCGGTTTTTTGGTCCCGACTTTACGACTCCGGCCAGAGTCGCACTCCTCAGTTTTCCCAACTTTACTCTTTTTATCTTTGCTCCATGCTTCTTGCTTTGGAACAGGCTGTGAAAAAAAAATAAATATAGTATGTGATATATTCAGTGATGTAATAATGCAGGGAGGAGGTGGGCGGGGCCACCCACCCTAATAATGTTCCACCCACCCTAAAGCTTATTTTAAGACCTTCCACCCAGCCTAATTTTAACCTGCCACCCACCCTAAGCTTCTGAAAAAGGTAAAAATACTGTTTTAGTCATCATGCCACCCATCCATACATTGTTGCTGACCACCCTTGGATTTTTCTAGCTACCTCCCTGTATATAGATAAGATTTTCATCTACAATGAGTGGAGGCAACTAGGACATGAGGTAATATTGTCAATATTTTAATCGCAATGGACTGTTTATTTCCATTTAAGTTTGAAATGTTATCCACGAATAAGTGCTATCATTTTTCAAGGTTTCCTGCGATACATATTCACGAACAGTATATTTATGTGGATACCTAGTGTTAATATTTAGTGTAAATAAATATATATAATGAAATGATAGTGTCTTCATTGTTTGGACACTGTATAAATTGTATTTACAATTTTTTTATTACACAGAAATTAAGAAAAAAAAAAACCTTCCATTCCATTGCTTCCATTTTTTCCTGCTCAACATTTTAAGGATTGGATGGGTACAAAAAGGGTTTTAAATGAAGCTAAAATAATATTGAATTATCTCTTAACAGTTATTATTCAAGCAAAACCAAATATACTGTTTAGTAATATATTGTACTTGCACTAACACATGATCGTGTTATGAAGCAGAATCAACTCCATTTTTAAAGATATATGAATATAAGGCTATTTTTTTTAATACAAAATTGCAATAATAATAATAATAATCTGAATACTTATAAAGCACTCTTTACCAATGTCTCAGCATTGAGTCTAAGAGAAATTATAATGGTGGGTTCTAAGTTTCAAAATTTTCTTGCTTCAGCCCCAACCATGGTGGAGCTGAGGAAAAAATTGGACTTTAACTGGTTAAGCCCCCCCACCCCCCCATCAATTTTGCAAACATGTCTACGACCCTGATATTAGATGACATCCAGTTATGGATATCCTGAATACAGTGAAGAATAAACACAAAGCAAAAAAACTGTTGAGTGGGCTTATCCATACAGGCAGCTGGGGAGGACAAAGTACTTTTTATGCCTCATCTGAGAGCCACACATAGAATAACTATCAAGTTTATGATGGAGCTTCTTTCATGGTATTTACTCAAGGACTTTAATACAATACTTAATAATATACCTGTTCTTCTTTAGCTTGTCTTCCTTTAAGTTTATTCATTATGGTTGTACCTGCAGGTACATTGGTTGTCTTATCTCTCACTGCCTTAGCCTTTGCTATCTGTACTTCTGGTGGTGGTTCTTCGGTGAAAGGAATATCAATTGTTGGTTTTTCAACTGAAAGATTAAGATAAATGTTTTTGCTTTTATAATATTAACAATAGAGGATAAAGACACTTGTCTATGGAATTTGGATGACTATTATGGAATCTAGAAACGAGAATATTTCACTCCATTTTAGGGACCATATCTAAAATTATTATTCTATTGCAGTTAATGCTGTTAAACTATTGCTAGTAAGTCTTCTGCAATTACTGCAGTAATCCAGTGTCATTGTTTTCTTTAGTGACTGCATTGACACACAATGTCACATCTTCACATGTTTTTCAGTAATTCTGTGTCTGCTACTGGACTACTACGGTTGTAACTGAATTACTGCAGTAACTGCAGCAAGATAATTTTGACATGGTCCCTTACATAGTTCCTAGCCCTCACAATATGTTGTTGAATCTCCATTGCTAAAAAAAATGACAACTGACTTTTTAGTTTGAAATTATTGCAGCACCATGACCAAACTTCCATCAGTAAAAGGCTCATAAAACACTAAAGGGTTTGCAATGAAATTTGGCACACATTTGGAGGTCATTTTGGACTGGGTTTTTATGCATTTAATTTTACCAAATCTGCATGTGTATGGATCAAATATATGCACTTCCAAATATTAGAAAAAAATGTTATCTAAAGCGGAATTTTATTGACCACATTGGCTTGAATTTCATTCTCCGATCACTAGCAGATACCATACTATATCATTAACAAAATGTACATAAAGGGCCCCATTCTTATTGACAAATGCTCTCCCACCAGCATTACAATGCCAAAATTGCTGTTTTGTACCTAATGTAGACTAGTATTATAGGGCTAATAATGAAAAACTAAAGCTTAAAGAGCTTTAACAAGAGTTGCATATTTATAAATGTTATTAAAAAAAATATTAGAAATTTGAAAAACCTGTGACCCCTTCAGCGACAAATGGATGATGTAAAAGATGCGGCCATGATAGTCTCTTGCTGGGCTTCTTGGTGAGTAATCCTTGTAAGAAATCCTATAAAAAATAATAAATTTAACCATAACATAAATATGACAGAAATATAATTCACATTGTGTTAGATTTTAAAAATCTATTTAAATTCTGTTGTATATTCCTACTGAAAAACATAAAATGGTCTTTAAGACGAAATGAGGAGGTCTTTGAGTGTGTAATATTAAGGCCAATAGACTTTCAATCAATACTCTTTTCAAAGAGAAAAAAAACTGTTTGTATAGCAGGATAGAGGATTCACAACAAGGGCTTTTTAAATCCAGAATATAATTATTTTAATAAGGAAGTATTTTATTATCAGGGGCAGATTTGTGGGGAGAGCACCCCATCCCACCCCACACACTCCATGCAGCCCTTCTTAAAATTTATTCCCAAAAATCAAAATAAGGGCCAAAATGCAAAAAAAAAAAGTTTTTGCTAGTCAAATTAAAAATGGGGGACACGGCCAGTTTGATCGGAAATTGTGCGGCCATTTTATTTAGCTAAATACTATTTGTAATACTGTAGCTCCTTGATTATTTAAATAATTGGAATCAATCATAGAGCATGAATACATCTCTATAAAGATGAGAAGACTTTTAAAGTTTCCTTGCTGTAGCATTGCTTTTCCAATATCATTATTAATTACAACAATTATACTTGATATTCAATAGTTAATAGTCATCATTTATATATTTATATAGTTAGATCACTTTATTACTTTGTACTCCTGTTGATAGTAGGATTAATAAATAATTTCAATTGAATCAATACCTTGAATTCTAAGCTCATGTTCTTTGGCCATTTTACAGGATCCTGAAAAATACATAAAATGTATCAGAAAACTTAAAAAAATCAACATTATTCAAGAAGTACATATCCATATAACAAAAATAAAAATAAAGTTAATTAGAACTATTTCTTTTTTCAAAATCATCTATACAAAATTGATTTAGAATCTAATATAAAAAAATAATGTTCTTTTTATACAGTTATACTTTGTATTAAGATAATTCAATTATTAAAAAAAAGATGAAGTTTCAAAAAATCATACATTAATTAATTAACATGCTCTTTTCATAATTAAATTATTAGGAATTAATATTGCACATCAATTTGTTAAATCATCTTGTCACACTATTATTACATTTTAATAAAGTATGAATTGAGGAAAATTTAAATCCCTCATATTTTAATATTTTAATTTTACTTTATAAATGTTTTCATAACATTATTTATACCTCAAGAAAGTATAATGCACACTCCAAGCAATGAGATACACGCCATCGTGACAAGATTCAATATTTCGACATAAATTATG
>JAOTQE010017331.1:0-10801 GCA_025631205.1 Nesometra sesokonis | reverse complement strand
ATTCAAATTTTCGGTCGTTAAATTGACAAAAATAAATCTCACTATTTTTGGATCTCCAAACTTGGGAGCTCTGAAAAACTATTGTTTCAAACAATTATATGTGAAAATTTCCCCTCAGATACCCATCAAAAAGGCATCTTGTTTGTAAATTAGCCGGGGAGGACCCTAGACCCCTAAGCAACACCAAATTTGGCGCCAGGCCCTCTATTCGGCTCGGGTTTTAGCGAAATTCTAAAATTTCTATCCAGAAAAACATACATTCTCGCTTGGTTCTAAAGACCACTGCCAAAATTAGATGTTTCCTTTCTTTGAAATATTAAAGATTCTAATAAAGGTATATGTACACAGGACATCGAAGTATACCTATTAGAAACTTTTTCAATGTACAATTACGTATGTGAGTACATTCTGGGACAGTTGGTACTACCAGAAACTAAACAGCGATAGTTAAATTGTATACTTTTATCTCCCATACAGTACTAGCAAGTTGAATTTATGAACAGATCTTACGCCTGTTCCATTTGAACGAGTTGGCATTTTTTATATTATTAACTAATCATATTTTTTTCATCATAAAGATATCAACGTATTAGTTTTGTAAACTCAGCCTTAGTGTTGAGAAAGCCTAAAGGCCTATCATTATTTATAATAAAAGCATATTTTAATGGCAATAGTAGTATTATTAACTCACATTAAAAATACCATTTGCGAAATATAACAATGTTATGTACCGACAATCGGTATGTTACATCAAATTATTTTTTTTTTTGCAAATAAAAACATCTCATTAACAAGTGTTCATAATTTAGTAATGGAACATCATCAGTTATATTAGTATTACTCATTATACAACAGTTAGCAATTGTGACAATGTGCAAATACAAGACAGGGTTTTAATTAAAGCTATTTTCCACTATCACCTAAACTATCGCCCACGGTTATAACATACATCATCAATTATTCTATACTATAAATTGATGATAGTAACAATTTTACAAAACTAATTATAAACAAAATTTGTGCCAAATTGATTCAATTCAATTCTTCTTTATTTGTCCGTATAAAAAAACAATAGTTACAATATTAAAAACAAAATGAAAAGACAAAAAGGAGCCCTCATAAAACCAAAAACGGTTTGTTATAAATAGAGAGGGACCTGAAGTAATATACTATAATATAAACAAAAATATAGAAAAATACACACACACACATCTAACAACCTAACTAACCTAGAATTATCTATTACACATTGTATAAACAATGAATAAACCATTAAAATCGCAAGTTCAAGATTAGAATTACATTAATGTATTTGGTAAGGATTTGTAGCTGTCAATACATGATAAAACGTATTTCTTTTTAAAAACATTAAGTGATTTAGATCTATTAAACTATTGGCTGTTATAAAATTGTATTCCATTTATTTCAGTAAATTTATTCAATATCATATGTAGGCCTACAGTAATAAATATACAGTAATGGAAGTGTCCGTGGTTTGTAAAGAGTTACATATATAGGCCGCGGCCGATGGTAATTACCGGTAATTTGCGGGTTTTTATTATTGAACGTAACAACTGAAAAGGGATGAGTAAAATAGGCAAAAAAAACCAGATCCATTTAGCAAAGGCCTACTAATATTAGGTAGATGATATCACAATACCAGACAGAAATATACAATTTAAATTAAAGGTCGCAATGTTATTGATAATGTATTTATGTGATTTGTGTTTTATGCTCAAGCGTACCGTACTAATTTAGGTTTAAATCGTAATAATATCTGCACTAATTTTGCCAAATTTGTTTTGTTCACCTGTCAATACTTTCACAGTGTTTGTTTTAGAAAGTATTTTTACAGACATGCCATCATGAGAGTGATTCCCTGATGATGAGATAATAATTAATCGAAATATTGAATATCGATGCTTTGTTTCAATACTTCAATATACGCTAAACTATATTTCTTACACGACATAAATCATTGACCTTTCCGTGGTTGCATTAGTGAGGTTTCGCAATTTTACGAAATACGAAAACGAAAACGGATACATCATAAATTCTTGTAACGTTTGAATTGAACACCTTCAATATCTGTTACATTTGGTGAATATTTTAGGACGATCATCAACGATTCGTAAGTGGAAAATTCGATATATTTTGGAAATATTTAGCAACTTTGAAAAATGGAAGTGTGACGTATCCGTTTTTGTTTTCGTATTTCGTAAATTTGCGAAACCTCACTATTGAATTAATTTCAAGAGTATGAATCGTGTAACCGTCCGGTATACTAGCACTTATACAAAAAGAATAAAGCCTTATATTGTATTTATTTATATTGATTTATATAAAGTGTAATAAAACAAAAAATATACAATTAAAGATATATATAACTTGTTGGATTTCAGGGGCGAGCAAAAAAGGGTGATTTTTCCATTTTGGTGCTCTAGTACCCTATTTTGGGGGTTTTATGGCATATTTTTGACGCGGCGCACCTAATGTAAGGGAGGGGTGCAACTACGTTTTGATGATAATAGAGGAGGGGGAGCCGGTTGCGCCCCCTAAATCCGCCCCTGGATTTTGTTAGGGTTAGGATCAACTGACTTTATTTACCAGTTTGATCACATTATATATTTAATGATACAGCCAGAATGACTAAATTGAAGTTGTTTTATATAACGAATTAATAACAACAAAATAATTAATAATTAAAACAGACAAGAATAATTGTTAAGTAATTGTGAAGTGGTAAAGTTAAATAAATTAGCGAATGAATGCATACATCAAATAATGAATGAACCGTTGTAATGAGTTATGTTATTATCAATTGTAGTGGAGCTGCTTAACATTTTGTAACTAAAAGTTGTATTTTGTACACTAATTCGTTAAATTTAAGTTATGTTAATTGTGATTATATTTTTATATATTCCGTTGAATCATTGAAAAATCATAATAAAAAAAACACGATTGATTAAAAAGCATAGTATAATTGTTAGTTTATTTATCTAGTATTCTCCCTGAGGCAAAAACGTATAGTTACATACAGTTTGCAGTACCCACTGCTTATTGGGCACGTATGCTGTCCCTAGTCACCAAGTGCAAGCTCGGTTGTCTCGTGGTACAGGTACCAGGCTAGTTACATGGACATTGTGGGTTCGAGTCCCACCTAGAGCAACTTCAATCTGTTTAGGCATTATTTATTTTATTTCCTGACCATTCCATAGTCTTCAATTGCTGGTTTTATTTAAAACAATAATACAGTAATTTTTGTTTACTTAAACCTGTATGGGTACTATTTATTTCTTTCTTGGCCACCACAGTCGTCAATTAATATAAAACCACGAACCAGTATTCTGTGTCAAATGCAGTTATTTTAGAAGACCTCCAGCTGAGAAACATTGCCGCTATTCACCCCTTGTATTTGAAGTAAAACAAAACGGTAACGTATATTGATTATCGGTAAACAATACTAACAAGAAATATAGAGCCACGCATCGCTAGTAATTCACGGTGTTCTGATTAATATGATAACGAAATAGATATGCGTATATTAAAAACGATATTAAAATCATGGTCTTGGGGCGGATACAGCATTGGTCCAGACGCGATCGCACACTGCTAAATTGTATTGGAAGAAAAATGATATAGTTAATTTAAAGTGCTAATTCAGGGCACCTCGCAGGCCAAGCATTTTAACAATGTTCTCGAAAAGCATGGTGTTAATCAGATGGCTGGGACTGAATCATCATCATCATCTTCATCATCATCATCATCATCAGCAGCAGCAGCAGCAGTAGCACCACCACCAATCATCATCATCATCATCACCGTCAACGTCATCGTCGTCATCATCATCATCATCATCATCATCAGCAGCAGCAGCAGCAGCAGCAGCAGCAGCATCAGCATCAGCATAATTATCATTAACACCTTTACTATCAGGGGTATCCGGAAGATTTTCACAAGCAAAAAAAAAAAGAATCTTTCCCCTATTTTTACGCATGGTATGATGGATTAATTGGCCTTGTATTTGTTTTCCTGAAATTTAGGGTTCTTTTCCTCTGAAGGGTACTCTTTTCTTCTAAAAAGCAGTGTGAGGCCCAATTCTTTAAATAAAAGTTAACCGTATCTGAAGAGGGAGGGGGTGCTCTCGTGCTATCATGTAATGACTTCGAGTGTTGGCGGAATAAGTGGCCTAAACCCTCAGTGTCAATAACGAATAAAAACTCTCACACGACACAGAGTCGCGTACAATATAAACACCCCAACACGACCCAGGCAATGGTGGCGCAAGCGGGGAGGGGGAGAGGCCATCGGGTAAAGTTGTTCCCCCCGTCGGGGAAGATAGATCATTTTTGTCGGCGTAAAGCACAACAAGTATTATAAAATATACCCTAAAAATAGAAAATAGAAAATAAATGAAGTGGGTAAAACAGGCTACATGGAAACGCAAAATGGGGAAATAATTTTTTTAATTTCTTTTCTTGGCGCCAAAACTGGACCCAGGTTCGTGCCCTGTGGTGGAACATCGAAAGGTTAAAAAAGATAGAATCCAATTCGATAAAAATGAACGTAAAATAGAATCAACACTCTCTCACCGCCGAGAGTAGTCATGGGTGAACTCATGATCCAGAAGGGTGGGGGGGGGGGTGTGGAGCGTGGTTCCCGCTTTGTTTTTGACAAGCAAAAAACACTCAACACTCTCACACCAAGGAGACTCGCATCAAGTAGTGGACCATCGAAGGTTACAGGGGTTATATAGAATCCCACACCAAGAAAAGAGGCATAAACATCTAATCAACACTCCGGCACCACTCAGAGTCGCTCCCAGTGGTGGACCATCGAAAGTCGGATGAGCTAGTCCTATATAGAATCCAACGCGATGAAAAGGGGCGTCCAAATTGAATCAATGCTCACACACCACCGAGATTCGCGCCCGCGGTGGTAAGCTATCGAAGGTTATAAGGGTTATTTAGAATAAACCGTGACGAAATGGGGCGTCACAATCTTATTAGCACTCTAACTCCACCCAGAGTCGCGCCCAGTGATAGACCATCGAAGTTTAAAAGGATTATATATATATAGTTACCGCGATGAAAAGGGGCGTCAAAACGGTATCTACCCTCCACCCTTACACCACACAGAGTCAAGCCCAGTAGTGGTGGACCATCGAAGGTTATAGAATGCAACGCGGATGGGAAGGGGAGTTAAAATCAAATAACCCTCTCACACCACCCAGAGTACAGCCCAGTGTTGATTCATCGAAGGTATAGTTAACGCGATGACAAGTGAGTCAAAATGGTATCAAAACTCGCACATAACACAAATTCGCACCCAGTGGTGAGCCATCGAAGGTTAGAGGGGTTATATAGAATCCAACGCAATGAGAAAGGGCGTCAAAATCAAATCAACACTCTCGTACCACCGAGATTTACCATCGAAGGTTTTAGGTGTTACATAGAATCAAATGTGACAAAATCGGGCGTCACCCAGAGTCGCGCCCAGACTGGTGATGGACAATCGAAGTTTAGAAGGATTATAGTTAATGCGATGAAAAGGGGCGTCAAATCAAATCTACACTCCACCCTCAACCTAGAGTCCCGGTGATGGACCATCGAAGGTTAGAGGAGTTATATAGAATTCATCGCAATGATAAGGAGCGCCAAAATCAAATCAACACTCAATCACACCACCCTGAGTAGAACCCTGGTGATCCACCGAAGGCTTAGAATGGTTAGAATGTTGGCAATGACAAGGACGTCAAAATCGTTTCAAGACTCTCACATAACCAAGAGTCGTGCCCAGTGGTGGGCCATGGAAAGTTAGAGGGGTTATATAGAATCCAACGCAATGAGAAAGGGCGTTAAAATCGAATCAACATTCTCGTACAACACAGAGTAGAGCCAGTGGTGAACCATCGAAAGTTGGAAGAATTAAAGCGATGAAAATGGACGTCAAAATTGAATCGACACTCTCACACCACCCAGAGTCGCGCCCAGTGGTGAACCATCGAAGGTCAGAGGGGTTATATAGATTCAACGCGATGAAAAGGGGCGTCAAAATCGAATCAACTATAATGGTCCTATAAACACAAACATAGACTCGCTTTTTAAAAACAGAGGAGTGCGCCTAACAAGCTGGTAAACGATCGATTTCAGCTCATATTATCCCATGGTTTTGCACCTCCGCCTTTCATTTGTGTTACAATTATTTTCATTCTCATTTCACTATAATAATATATTTTGGTATCCCAGTATTTTGCTGACTTAAACGGTGAATCTTACTCAGCATGAAATTGGCTAAAATGTTCTTTTCAGCAGGCAGTCTGCTACTGCGTCTCGTGTTGCCCATCTAAGTCATCGGAAAATACACTTCTGTGACAACTTGAGTTTTAGTATAATTTTGTTGAGTTAACAACTCTGTCGCAACCCACCACCATCAGTTACCATCACTGGAGATCTTGAACTATTTGAATCAATTTTTGTTATAAAGTTCCTTGATATGCACGTGGATGTTGCAGTCAACGTCTTTCTCTAGTCAAACGTGGTAGGTCGTATTTTGGTGAAAAGTAATAGTACTTTAATATCTATGCCTTGATGGAAATTCACTAATGTTGTCAATGTCTTATACCAGTGTAACGTCCGGTCACACCCCTGCATTTGTTTCATCACCAGCTAACGCCACTGCAGACTATAATCTTCAACTTGGCCTTTCAAAAAATGCTCCTTGACATATTATATAGGCCTATGCGAATATTTCAATTGACGTATTCTGCAGAAAATGACATTGTCGATATTTATTACTTGCTCTTTGACCATAATTTAGTTATTATTGTGATGTTTAAATGACACGACACCACTGTAACGTTTCGAAATAATCATGTGGACTTCATTGAGTATTATTCTAATCATGGCTGCCACAAAGGTCGTCAACAGTCAAGAGTTCTCAATCAAGCCTCGGAATTGTACAACTTTTCAACTGCATGGTACTAATTTTATATGTGAAGTAATTGCTCCAAGTGGCTTTCTGCAGTGGAAATTGCCGAACGGACAATTCGTCGACAGAAGCCTAACTTCAAACAAGTGGTATATATCTGGTACCAACCAGGGCAATAGAATGTACACAAGTCTTGATATTATGTACAGTGAGATTTCTGACATAGGCAGGTATGAGTGCATCTGGATGTCGGCAGACAATGGTAGTATGATTTCCACGGCCTATTTAACGGTTGTCCTTCCCGCTCCTGGAGATTCACATCTCTGCGAAGCTAGCTCGACGGTCGCCGTCGAAAATGAATTAGTAACAGTTACTTGTGCCAAACTTATCGAAGGAAGTGATCATCGTAACGAGAACGAGAACACACTTCGATGGGAGATTAATGGCATGTTCGAAGAAACTTCCCAAAATTTCATACGTGTTGACAACTGGAATTCAAGGTTGTGGTACAACATTGGTTTTTCGTTCCACGTAACATCACTCCATAATAGCATGGAACTTACATGTAGGGCAGTGTTTTCTAATGGTCTGCAAAACGAATGCATCGTAGGCCCTATGAATATACTGTATGCACCAGTGGTGATTGTGTCAGTAGTGCCTAACACGGTACGGGACGGAGACGAGGCTGAGCTTACGTGTGACTCTCATGCAAACCCAGAAGCCACTCAGTTTGAATGGTATATAAATGGTTTTCTTGTTGATGAAACTGAAGGCTACATTATCAAAGGAAAGCGGCTTTATATCCCAAATGTCGACATAACAAAACACGATTCGTTAATAATAGGATGTTTTGCAATAAATTCTCTCGGTAGAGGGAAGAACAGTGTCTATTTAAGTGTAGAAAACAGCCTAGAATACGTAGGGCCGGCAGTATCAGGGATTCTCTTTGCGATCATTTTGATTGCCGGGTTGATCTTATACTGCACGACCAGAAACAAGAAATCGTTGCGCGTATTTTTACGATCTTGTGCACGAGCCTCATTCAAATGGCAACACGAGTACACTGTAAAAACAGAGAATAATAAAAATGAGATTGTAATGAACAACTACAGGCGCCAATCTCGCAAAAGAATGTCAATAGTTCTGCAGAAGTATCAACGGTCTTCGGACAGGGATTCTGATGAAGCAAGGAGCACATCGGTAACATCTGGTCGAGAGACGACAATATCAATTTCAAGTAATGAGTCTAAAGAATTGCAGCTTAGTGCCAATGAGGCCTCAACGTCAGGAATTTACCTGACACCGTCTACTATTTCTGGGCTAATGTCAGTTTCTTCTAGCGCCAGTGTATCACCTTTAAGTTTTGAAGGTAACGCCAGCGTTGTGTACGATGAAGCAGTTATTAAGCAAACTGACGTTTATATAGAAAACAGAAAATCAAAAAATAAACAATCAGACGGAAGCAACTCCACATTGCTTAAAATTCCAAAAATTAAAAACACAGATTTGTCAACGGAAGAACCTGGCAACACATCTTTAGATAAATGGTCAGTGACAGATATAACTTTTGAGGAATTGAATGAAAGGTCATCAGTAACACCAGAAGGTAATCCTGAATGGCCAGTGTCAATTGACCGTTACAGTAAATCACGAAATGCCAAACCTGGATTACATAACCCTACAATCGGAACAAACATCTCTACGCGTGGACTTAGCAACTCCACGCGAGGACTAAATCCTTCACGTGGACTAAGAAACTCCACGCTAAGATCCAACAATTCCACGCAAAGGCACAGCAACTCTACGCCTGGACATCGCGAATCCACGAAAGTGATTCACCGCGACTCTGCGCGTGCGTTTTGGAACAATGCTGGTTTTGTGCCGATTTCGTCAAAAACTTCGAACTCAGGTAAAATTCGTCCCCATGGAATGTATCTTAAAAAGCATCAAAAGGCTATAGGAAGTCTATATAATCAACTTAACGTTAACACAGAAAAACAAAAACGATCTTACGTCGTGAATGTTGTGAACGATAGTGTAGGTCCGGCAAACAATAGCAATGACAATACTCAACTTTGATGATTTTTTTTTTAAAAAGCTTTTGAAACCATAAAGTACCAACTGATTAATGTAATTTTAATAGTTTTATAGTTTTGTAGTTAATCGTGCAAGAACAGCAACCTGTGTCCTACTACTTCCTATCACATTTCAGACTTTTGAAGGGGGAAGGGGGGTGGGCGTTGCCGTTACATGCCTTATACTGCATTCCATAAACGTTTAGTGTAAGTACACTTTCTAATTGTGGTAATTGAGTCTACAGGTTTCTTGTTGAGAGGCCTTCTTAGTAATGACATTTGAGACATCAACAAAAGAACCTGAAATTTACTCAATAATAAAAACAATTGAATAAATTAAGTGAATTGTTCTGAATGCAGACACACACACTTGGCATTGTACTCAAGTCGTTCTAACCTCGTTTTAGCATGTTCTTCTTCTTTCGGCTTTTTCCATCAGTGGTCGCCACAGCAAACAAGTCTTCTCCACCTTGTCTTATCCCATGCATCATGCTCGTTCACACCAATGTCCTCCTTAATCACATCCATATACCTTCGTCTTCGTCGTTTCCTCTTACCTGGTAGCTCCATTTCCAACATTCGCCTTCCGATGTACTCTGCGACCCTTCTGCACACATGGCCATACCATTTCAGTCTTGTCTCTCTCGATTTGTCCTCAAGTTTTCTTACATGAGCAGATTGTCTAATGAAAACATTTTTGATCTTATCCCTTCTTGTTACCCCAAGTGAGAATCAGCATCTTTAATTCTGCAACCTCCATCTCTTCCTCCTGTCTTTTAGTTAGGACCACTGTCTCCAAACCATACGCCATAGCTGGTCTTACCACATCTATAAATTTTCCCCTTCGTTTTTGCTGAGACCCTTCTGTCCAGATCACGCCAGTTATCCTTTTCCATGCATTCCAGCCTGCCTGTACTTGTTTCTTGATCTCCTTGTTACATCCGCCATTGCTCTGTACAGTTGATCCCATGTACTTGAACTCTTCTACTTTTTCAATTTGGTTTCGTTGCAATGTATCCCTTCCTCTCCGTTTCCCTTCATTCACGCACATTCGGTCTTTCTCCTGCTGACTTTCATTCCCCCTTTACCAAGGCAAATCTCCAATTTTCTAGACACTCTTTAACATGTGCACGTCTCTCTGCACATAGAACTATATCATCTGCAAATAACATTGACCATGGGGCCTCCCGTTTTAGCACGTTATTTCCTCTATTACATACATTTCCAAACATATGCCTGTTTAAATACTATCACATTACATTAAAATGTTACGTATGAAAGGATGTATTCAGAAGAGAAGTTGGATTGCGGTGTGGGGTTCTTAACCTTAACGGCAAAAAAAAAAAAAAACAAAACAAAAACAAACAAACAAACAAATAATTTACATTACATTTATATTGATGCTATGTCTATATTCCAAGCGCGTCTTATGAATAATTATTTAATTTATAGTTTTGCTTGGACGGAGTTTGATTTTTCCTCTTTCTGGAGGACATATTTTGTTTTACTTCTGAAGTGTGTATTCAAGCAACACCCGCAGTTACGCCACAGATACATAGTGTGAAGATGGAGAAGTGAGACCTATAACACACTTTTATGATAACTGATTTAGGCCTAGCTCAGCTATAATGATCATTTACAAATACATTTTAGTAAACTTTCGATCATTAAAATCACTGTGTGGCATCTAACATTATATCTATAACATTATGTAAACACCCGAAATGTCCACTAATCAACTTCAAGTAAGAAAGTATAATGCATACTCCAAGCAATGAGATACACGCCATCGTGAC
>JAOTQE010017320.1:0-10801 GCA_025631205.1 Nesometra sesokonis | reverse complement strand
GCTCATCACAACCAAACGGGTAACCACGCCCACCCGGACTTCACTCTCTGTCGGGGACCATAGCTCCCTGTCGGGGACCATGCCCCCCCCCCCGTCGGGGACCATGGCCCCCGTCGGGCAAATCCTGGCGCCACCACTGGGTCCCGTTATGTCTTAGCTGCCCGAAAGCGGACGCTACATTCTTCTGTCCACATAGCAGGGGATTTATGGACCAGTACACCGGAGTAACTCCCTACTCATCTCGAAACATGTAATGGGTTCTATATAGTGCAAGAGCCGTTTGTATACACTGGACCTACGGTTTATAGTTCTTATCCTAGAAGACTTGTTCCACCACCTAACCACGGTGCGAGCGGGCCTCGAACCCATGCTGTTGTTTTTGCAATGGCTCCCGGTTCCCCGCTCGGCCACACAACTCGCACCGTGAAGAGCATCAAAGCTTTGAAGTTATCTGATCTGGAAACCCGCGTCAGCAAAAGTGGAATCACGACCATAGCTTTAAGTCTTGTTAAATTGAACTTAGATCGAGATGAATTTAGTATATATACTATTTTTCCATTTGATATATTAATGGATTGATGTTATATCAATTCAATCGTATAGATTCACCCCTCGCTCCTGTTAAATACATGTTAAATGTTATGATAGGCCTAAACTAAAACACAACGTTTGCGATGCACCATGTTGTAAGCTACTCAACGTTTCGATCGATTTGCTTCGATCGTCCTCAGGAGTGAGTAGCTTACACTACATACGTGGTGCACCTAATTGTGGCAACTGGAGACGATCGAAGCATATCGATCGAAACGTTGAGTTGGCTTACAAGTACATACATGGTGATCGCAAACGTTATGTTTATTGACATCTCACTACTCAAGCCTTCAAACAATATAAGACCTAAGTTAAAAATGATTAAATTTACACCATAAACACCTCCTCAGGCAGTTCTTTTTTTTTGCGGATTCTGCGGATTCTACGGATTCTGAATGAAAAAATATAGGAATAACATTGGTAGCATAGGGATGCAGTGACTTAGCTCAACAAGCGTCGCTAGAGATGGTTAATTTAAAATAATTAAATAAAATATTTAAAATTTAAAAATTATAATATTTATAATCTTACTACTTTATAGAATGTCATTGAACATGGGTAAGTACTATTTCAGATCTTTTGAAATATTCGTTGTCTTAAAAGAGGAGTGCTAAGATGCATGACACCGCAAAAAATCCTAGGCTAGGCCTACCAATGCTATTCCTATATTTTTTCCCTGCGATTTTCATACGAATCCGCAGAATACGTAGAAACAACAGAATCTGCAAAATAGAACTGTCCCACTTACAAACATAGCCACATGGAGCTCATTAGCGAAGTACACTTCATATCAAGGAAAAAATGAGTACTGGTATATTTTATTTTATTTTCTTCAAAAAGGACCCTTAGGTCATCTGAAATTTCACTTCTTTCTCATTCTGTCCGTCTCTCAACACAGTTCTATGGTAGCCGGTCTTTCGTTTGTGCCGCTGTAGCCTTATGGAATGACCTACCAACTGACATCCGACAGGCAAGCTCCATTAGCATCTTCAAACAGCTTTTGAAAACTCACCTTTTTAATTTACATTTTTCTTAAGTTTTTCTGATTTTTATTTTTATTGTAAAGCGCATTGAGGCTTGCAGAATGCGCTCTATCAAGCACTAATTATTATTATTATTATTTTATTTAAACAGACATGAAAGGGTCTTTCTCATACCAGCTTTGAAGTCATTATATTTAAAGGTGTAAATGATAGGATTAATACAGTTGTTAATGAGAGAGATCAGAGCGGTGATGTGGTGAAACTTCCCGTTGTATTTTAATTCATTATGAGAGAGTCCACCATTTGTAATTATTGTAAAAAATATAGTATTTGGCGTCCAGCAAATAACGTAGGTTACACTAACAATCAACATTGTTTTAAGAATGTTCATCCGAATGGCGGATCTGTATACACTTACTGTGGATGAAGGTTCTTGAGATTGACGTCGAACACCAATGTTACGAAGAGCGATGAAAATCCTAACGTAAACAAACAGCATTACACTAACTGGTATAAAAAGAACGTACGCAATATTCACAAAACCAACCGTCTTCTGGTATACAGTGTTTGGCCAACGCTGAATACACGCACCATCCACCACAATGTGACCGAATAACAAGGTAAGAGAAACTCCAAATCCACAAGCCCACGGAATTACTAATAATATGACTGTTATATGTTTCTTTCCTTTGATTTTGGTGTACTTTAATGGATGTATGACTGCGAAGTAACGATCGAATGTTAGCATTACAATATTGGCCGTTGAAGTCATAGTGCTTGACCAGAATACGTATCGGCTTGACCAGAACTTACAGACGACGTCTGCTAGAGCTGACGACTCTGGTAGTCTTTTCATTAGATTATGATCTAGAAATAAATAGAACGATAGTGAAGACGTCAACAGGTCAATGATACACTGATTTAGAATGAGAAGGTTTGTAGTGTTAGACCAGTTTTGCAAGTGAACCAGAATAAATATCGCAAATCCGTTTGTCAAACAGCCAATTGAACCAATGACACTGTACAGTAGTAGGTCTACGGCTGTCGCATTTAGACCTACCATTATCAAAATTCACACAATTTGAAAGAACAGGATTGCACAGTTTGGCTTATAATGCCTGTCAATTGAGCTCTACAGATACTGTTGAATCTCTTGTTGTAACCGATGTTTTTGCATTTTATACGTTATCTCTGCTCATTATAATTCATATATCTCGACTGTTTACTTCTCTGAATATTACATTTCCAAAACCAACCACTAGGCGTGAAGTCATTCGGATAAAGAGCCATGCGTTCTGCATTTACAATTAATTTTGGGAGTTTGTATTCGCTCAAACATATGAAACATATTAATAAAGAATGATATATCTTTATTACTATGCTAGAATATCTTGTCATATTCCGGAAGTAATAACACTTGATTCATTAGTTGACAAGTTAGTAAATCAAACATTGACTGAATTATAAACATTGACTCGCACTTCCTTTTCAATCAAACTAAAATAAATTGGTGAGGGTGTGAGGGTGGGGTCAATCCTGCAATTTAGTTGGCAGAGGTACAACTGATCGAGAACAATTCTTCAGAGAATTTTTAATGCAAATAAATTATATATTTACAAGGAAATAATTTTAGGCTACTTGAAGTAGTAGTATTGCAAAAGTTGGTTCCCGTGGTCTGGATCTTAGGAGACTAAGCCATTTCAGGGAGCTAAGTTTTGCAGAGACTATCTACACGAAAGACAAACTTAAAATAAAGTATTACAGGGATTTAATTTTCATAAAAACTTTAAACGTTTAATTTCAGAATAGTATAAACGTATTAAACTACACTGTAATTAACGTAAAAAACAATAATGCAATGCAACAATGGAACCTATTTTTGCAAAAGAACTAATTTTGGCGCCTTTGACGCCAAATTAGGTGCGGAACTAACTTTTGCAATGGAACTAAAATTTGCGTGACACCGGAATGGATAGAGAGATAGATTCAGAATTCTTGGAAAGATAAACGAAAGAGATGTTTAATGGTAGGGTGGGATTCGCCTTTTAAAGGAGGATGCTTCGTACAAATCCTCAGAACCCCCTGGCTATAGCTGGTCTGGAAATTGTGATTTAGGTCTCAGTTGCAGAGATCGAGTAGCCTTAAGTACCGTGGAGTTTGGTACTAGAGAGAAGTTCAATAAATAAGAGTAGGTGGCCTAAGCATGATGATTATGAACAGCACCGTAAGTGTAACAAACACTCTCGTAATGTAAGATAGTGACAATCCTCTCTTTAATCAATGGCCTGAAGGACCACTCTAAAATGAAGTTTCACTCAAAATTCTTGAAAAGCCACTCACGAATTCTTGAAAATTCACTCAGATTAATGAGATCACTCACTCGTTATCAGGATTGCCAGTTCCAATAATTCACTCTTTATAAGACTGGACGTCCATCAGGTTACTCTCGCTCTTATTTGAAAGCAAGTGCTCATATCTTGATGAGCTCCAGCTCTGTGCCATCCTACTAAATGAAACTGAATTTCCATCAGGTCACCATCATGTCACTCTCGCTCTCATTTAGAAACAAATTGTTATTATCTCTATGAGCTTCGGCTCTGTGCCATCCTCGTAATTGAAACTGAATTTCCATCAGGTCACCTTCAGGTCACTCTCGCTCTCATTTAGAAACAAGTATGCTTCTATTATCTCCATGAGCTCCGGCTCTGTGCCATCCTCCTAAATGAAACTGAACGTCCATCAGCAGGTCACCATCACGCCACTCTCGCTCTCATTAGAAACAAGTATACTTCTATTATCTCTATGAGCTCCGGCTTTATGCCATCCTCGTAAATGAAACTGAACGTCCATCAGGTCACCATCAGGCCACTCTCGCTCTCATTTGAAAGCAAGTATACTTGTTATTATCTCCATGAGCTCCGCCTCTGTGCCATCCTCTAAATGAAACTTGTTTATTTTTTTTTTATTTTCTAAAACTCAGATCCTTTATATTACAAGATTTTGAAAGTTCGTTATCCTTCTAAAACGTTGTTGTATTGTTGAGCGTTATTTTGAGAAGGTAAAGCCCATGACGCAATGTAATCTCTAAAGGTTCAAGATCGATCGTGTTCATTTATTTCCTTCTAAAACGCTGTTCTATTGTTGAACGTTGGTTGGCCGACCAGATAAGACCGTTGATTTGTAATCAGACATTACGGACTGAAGTCCCGAACCTTGATTTGTTTAAAACAATTTCCGACTATTCATTATTTCCTAATCAATCAATCAATCAATCAATCAACCAACCAACCAACCAACCAACCAACCAACCAACCAATCAATCAATCAATCAATCGATCAATCAATCAATCAACCAACCATTCAATCAATCAATCAATCGATCGATCGATTGGTTGATCGATCGATTGATTGATTGATTGGCTTGAATTGGATTGAATTGGATTGAATATCAATCAATCAATCAATCAACCAACCAACTAACCAACGAACCAACCAATTAATCAATCAACCAACTAACCAACCAACCAATCAATCAATCAATCGATCGATCGACCGACCAACCAACCAACCAACCAACCAACCAATCAATCATTCAATCAATCAATCAATCAATCAATATCAATCAATCAATCAATCAACCAACCAAACAAACAACTAACCAACCAACCAACCAACCAACAAATCAATCAATCAACCGACCGATCGATCGATCGATCGATCAATCAATCAATCTACCAACCAGTCAATCAATCAATCAATCAATCAACCAATCAATCGAACGATCAATCAATCAATCAAACACATTATTGTATATATGCCTATAACATATATAACAAAATTTTACCTAAATAAAATATTGACCTATAATGTGTTAGGTTTTAAATGCAGCGCAGTTAGTCATAATAATTCAAATGAATTTTGTTGATTTTTTATTTAAAGAAAAATGTGAATATAATTTTATATACACAATTAAGTAAAATATTTAAACCGTTAAACTGATGCCTACCCTGAAAAAAGAGATGATACAAGATACAAGTTGATCAAGAATTGTTTACGTTTGGATAATATTTGTTTTAAATACGTTTCTTTGATATCCGCGTCTTCAATAACAATTAATAATTGATATATCATTATTACTCGCGTCATTGTATTAACATCATCAATCATTTTTTTCCTATGTTGTCAATTGAGGGCGCACCTCAGAAGCAATGAAAGCAATGAAACTTTGTACTACTACGGTAATTAAATTGGGTCCGGTAAAAGTGTCCGCTTACTGGAGGTGTCCACTTACAATTCTGGCCGATAGAAGGCATTACAAAGAGTTGAAATAAAACAGTTTAAATCATCAAAGACGTAAGCAAAGACGTATCAATCAATATTTTTACATTTTTTTACTAGAAAAATATTATTTAAAAATTTGGAAAGCGCCACCATTTTACGTTGCCGTCAACAAACAAACAAACCAAAATACTTCGTTTGTATTATTCTTCGACTAAAAATGTCCATTGTTTTTTCTTTTATTTGAAGTAAAAACTACTTGTATGGTTGAAATAATTAACCGGTTCAGATGCTAGGCATTGCCTAGGCCTCTAAAACACATGGCAGACTCTTCGGTACGTATTAACTCGGGCCTGAAAGTACCTTAGGCCTAGAGGGCCTAGGCCCTAGCCTAACTAGAGGCCTAGTCATGGCTAGGCTAGTAGGGCCAAGGCAGCTATTTTTGCTATGTGAGACTGGCCTAAAAGCTAGGCCTAGAGTCCAGGCCTAGACCTGTATGAAGGCTCCGGGAAAGTAGGCATACACAAAAGTGTCTATTGGTCCATTAGAGGATAGCAATTGTATATTTTAGCCTAGGCCTATAGCCTATATATTTTTTCATTTAGCCTAGGGGCCTAGGCCTACCACTTTTTATTTTTGGAAGTGATTATTGCCAGTTGTTGAAATCTGACATTGTTACGTTATTCATGCACCGTTGGGCGGTTGTTTAAATGTGAAACGGTTATTGCACCGTCAGCCAGTTGTTTAAACCTGAAACGATTATTGCACCGTCAGCCGGGTGGCCAAAAAGCGTTACAGTGGTTATTGAACTGTCCCACCGGCGATTACTTTTTCAGTACGATAGTTCTTACGAGAGTTTCTCCATTTATTGTGCCCTGTATGGATAAGACTAGTTTTTGGGTTAGGGTCAAGTATGTTAAGAATACTAGTACCAATATCGGCAGACTGATTTGTAGCTTAAATGGTAGCGCTAAAGACTGTTTGACAGAAGGTCCCGAGATTCGACGCTTAGGCAAACCCAACCATGTTTTTAAGAGAAGTTGACACTTCGTTAAATTTGTAGGTCTGTAAAGTACAAGTTGCGTAGTGTAGCCTCTTCTAACAGACTTCAAATGAGGTGCCATAACCCTTTCAGATTTAAACGGGTTTTAGATAAACAACCGGCCGACGGTGCAATAACTGTTTCAGATTTAAACAACCGGCCGACAGTGCAATATCCTTGGCCTTTTTTTTTATTTATAACATTGTACCAACCAGCCATTTGTGCCACCATTTGAACGTGGTTTTAATAATAAAAGTGAAATAATTTGGATGGTTCAGGGTAAGGCCAAATAAAAAATATACATTATAAGTTAGGTTCCAATGTATTTTATTTGTTGATGAAACCCATATAAAAATTTGCATCGTTAGTATTTGTTAATGTTTCATTGGAAATCATAAACATGTTATGGTAAAAATAAAGTTGGTGGTCCAATGTTTACAGACGAAACAAATCTATTGTGATGACCATATAAAATTATACTGAAATAAAACAAAATAATAAAAACTAAAAACCGCCCTTCCTCCTGTGAAATTGATTCAGGGTCAATGCTTAAGTATATTTTTTTATTTGGCCTAATTCATTGTTTCGTAAAATCAGTACAGTAAAAATGGTTAATTAGATTTATTTATTATTTACCTACCTCTTAATTTCAGGCCAATTTAGAGACCAACACTAATATCTAAGTGTAGATCATAGTGCAAATGCAATGATTTTTGTCAATGAATTCTTTCAGAACCCTACATTAAGTACTACATCGAGTGAGTCGCTTCCACTGTCTATTATACTGGTTATTGCTATTGGTGTTTACATGGTGGTTATTGCTGCCCTACTTGTGCTTAGGCAGTTCATTGTTGTAAGTTTTTAAAATTTTATTTGATATGCCTATATATGGTCATGATGATGTCACAGAATTACCATACATAAAAATATCATTCATCATCAGAAACGCTGAACGTCCTCGGACATCGCGCGTCTCACTAGTTCCCGCCATTTGGTGCGTTGTTGGGCAAGTGCGTGTATAGACCCCCTTGTGAAATTTCTGGTTTCCTTCTTGATGTTGGCAATCCATGTTGTTGTTGGACGTCCCTGAGGACGTTTTACCTTTCGTTCACTTTCTTGTAGGGCAACTCTAGCTGGCGTATGTTCATCAAGCCGAAGCATATGCTCGTACCATGTCAGTCTTCTTTTCTTTACTTTCTTGCTCCATTTTTCCTCTCCTGTTTTCCTATAACTCATCATTCCTGATTTTATCTGGCCACTTTATGACTATTTTTCTTAAAAACTTACGTTAAAGTTATAATAAATGTGAGGTCTCACCACAAAGTGAGTCTTATGGTAGGAGATTGAGATGCCCATAGAGCATAATATAAGCTGTAATCTACACTTTAAATGACATTCATTGGATAAGTAGACCCAAAGATATGAGCATTTGAATGTAAGGAAACATTGTTTTGAGAAAATCATTCATAAAGCAATTTAAAAATAAACAGTTTCAAAAAATTTACATGAAGGACACTTTTCTGTATAAAAACTGAACTAAAATGTAAATAATGACAGTATAAGTACAGTATAGTACCCATAATTGATTCAACTAAATTTCACCAAAATTTGACTTTAGACCTGTTTTGATGATCTGAATTCTCACCTTTGATGCAACTCGTTTTGTGGTGAGAGCTCACAAATATAAATCTTTTGGTACACTACGTGTACCTCTGAAAAGAACAGTTTGAGTTTTCAAATGTTTTGATCAATAGTGATCATCTGTAGGATAAAGAATTAAGCAAAGACTGTGTTTCCGTGATAAAAATTATCTGATAAAACCAATTCTGACATAATAAAATAATCTGATAACAATAATTATTCGATAATTGACCTTAATGTGATAATTTTTTACATTTGCCATGGGGTCAACTTTGATCTTGTTTTTGTGAGGATTTCACAAAGAAAAATATTAAATTAGGCATAAATGAGGCATGAATCAGCACAGTGGGATAAGTGGTTGCGAAAAGCTTGATGCAATTTGTACCATAAAATTTTGAATTGTGTAATTCCGCCACCCTTTTTTGCACACCCAACTTACAACATGCAACCAATTGTAAAGCTGCTTGAGTTGCAAAAATGTTTGTTCAGGGGCGGATGCACACTTTTGGAAAAGGGGGGGAGGCCAGAAGGCGGCCAGTAGGGAATCAATCTTTTAGGGGGGTATGGGGGCATGCTCCCCCGGGAAATTTTGGTGTATGTCTGGAAATGGCCTCAGGGGTGTGTTAAGGGAACAATTCTTATCTTGTGATTGCTGAACACTTTCGTTATACAGACACTGTTAATAATAGAGATATATTTTACTTTCCGAAAGGAGGGGGACCTCTTAAATCTGCCCCTATCATTTATGATTTTTTATTTAAGAAAATTCATCAGAAGGATGCTCATCTCCAGACTTCAAAGGTTGTTATTTTAAAAACAAGTGTGTGTATGTAAGAGTGTACACTACTTGATCAACAACAAAGACAGTAAGTTTTGATTGAAGAAGATTTATAATCATGCAGTAAGTGTACTGCATACAAGAAATAATGGCATGGTGAAACGCATTTAAAAAGTTGAGCATTTTATCATGTTTAGCACGCATTATGTTCAATGTATATTACAGGCATGTCATGCTGGGTAAAGGTGGGCGGTGTCACCCACCCTAAAAATGTTCCACCCACCCTAAAGCTTATTTTCAGGTCTTCCCCAAGCCTAATTTCGAAACACCACCCACCCTAAGTCTCTGAAAAATGTGAAAATACTGTTTTTAATTACTTACCATCTGCCATTGCATTGTTGCTGCCCACCTTGGATTTTTCTCGCTACATCCCTGATATTACAGTACTATTTACTTTATTATTGGTGTGTATTGTTTCCTAGGCTAGAGGAAGTTGTGGTGAGTGTGCTCCATGTGGTAAGGAGGATGGTTCATTCCAGTGCTGTGACTGCTGGGTAGGATTTGCTGAAGCCTGTAACTGCTGTGCCTACCCCAATACAAGAAGTTGCTTGGACTCTGTTTGTGGACCACCATCAAATGTAGGTTCAAACTTATTTGTTTTTAACTGAATACGCTGTAAGAATTTATCCTATGAAGACTAGTTTTAGGCATCAAGGTTTACAGTTTCATTCTAAACGAAGCTAATTTTCAACTGTAATTAGACAATCAGTATCAGGTTATATCATCATGTGTTTTGATTTATAGTTCTGTCTATTGTATGTGTTCCCTATTAGGCTTAAAAAGTATTGTTTTGTGTTGTCTAAGCCAGACTGACCCAAAGATTGTAAAAAAATAGAGAAAATTATCTTTAAATTAGACTATAGAAATAAAAAAATTAATTAAAGAAAAGACAGTAAAAGAATCTTCTTAAAAAAAGAACAATTCCCATACCGAGCTACCCGAAATTAACAGAAACAATTGTACTTGGGCAACGCATGCTTTTTTATGCCTAATCTTACTATTTTCCTATCAAAATGTAGTAAAAATGATAAATATTTTATTTTGTGGCAGATTTTAAGATTTTGTTTATGTGTCTATACAGTAACTTTGTTTTATTTGTTGTGTATTTGTCAGTTTTGTTCCATAAAAATGTTCTTTTGTACCCCCTTGTTTAATACATTAGCATGTACAGTATGACATTATGTTGTTTTGTTGTGAATATTGTTTATTGTGTCCAACCACTCAACATTACACATTTGTTTACATTGTTCATTGCTTGTGTTTGTGCTGTATGTGGGGAATTATTTTGCAGTAAATTCGTCACCAACACCACGAAGAGGCACAAACTCCAAATATGGCATTTTTTCGAAAAAAAAATATTTGATATTCTGATTATGCTTATCAAACTCTACCTTCTCACATAATTTGGTAGAGTAAATGTGCCTAATT